>JALJAT010000009.1:0-66003 GCA_034768735.1 Schistosoma mekongi
TATTCAACTGGTGTAATAACGCTATATCAAGGCAATTCGCTCAGGATGCATATATGAAAACAGAGATTGACCAGTTTCAGTGCATTAGAAATCAACGGGAAAATACAAGCTTATCCTAATTACATATATATGCCCGTTGCACAAGTGTGACTGTCTGGACACAGTAGCCTAGTGGTGAACGCGATGGCGTTTGGCACGAAGCCCACTGAGTTCGAATCCCAGCGTGAACATCAACATTGGGATGTAGTCACATCCAGCCGATGAGTCTCAAATGCGACGAAACGCGCCTCCTGGATTCCACTTGCCAATCACAATCCAGCTTAAATATTCAACTGGTGTAATAACGCTATATCAAGGCAATTCGCTCAGGATGCATATATGAAAACAGAGATTGACCAGTTTCAGTGCATTAGAAATCAACGGGAAAATACAAGCTTATCCTAATTACATATATATGCCCGTTGCACAAGTGTGACTGTCTGGACACAGTAGCCTAGTGGTGAACGCGATGGCGTTTGGCACGAAGCCCACTGAGTTCGAATCCCAGCGTGAACATCAACATTGGGATGCAGTCACATCCAGCCGATGAGTCCCAAATGCGACGAAACGCGCCTCCTGGATTCCACTTGCCAATCACAATCCAGCTTAAATATTCAACTGGTGTAATAACGCTATATCGAGGCAATTCGCTCACCATGCACATATGGCAACAGAGACTGACCAGTTTCAGTGCATTAGAAATCAACGGGAAAATACAAGCTTATCCTAATTACATATATATGCCCGTTGCACAAGTGTGACTGTCTGGACACAGTAGCCTAGTGGTGAACGCGATGGCGTTTGGCACGAAGCCCACTGAGTTCGAATCCCAGCGTGAACATCAACATTGGGATGCAGTCACATCCAGCCGATGAATCCCACATACTACAAAACGCGAGTCTTTTATACCACTTTCTTTTCATATTCCAGCTTTCTTATTTTTTTTCTACAATTTTGTTAACTTCTTGTTATTTATATGAGTTTGATTTGTTTTATTGTTGGGTCTTCTTTAGGCTCTATAATTAACACGTAGAATCTATTTGTAATTAACAAGTAACTTTTTTGCATCTTTCAGTACATTTTCTCCATAAAATACTACTAGCCGTAAAATGTAGCTCGCATTGTATTTAAGTTACATACTTTTGATGACCACATTTTACTTCACAGACAGAATTTTATGATAACTGAATCTAAACTGAAAGTAAATCTAACCATATATATAGATGATCTTAAAATCTTAGGGATTATATACTGGAGTTATATTTCACTTCGTCTGTCTGACCAGTACAAACAGCTAGCAAATGCATTCATCTCCATATTGCAAAATTTTGCTGAGATATTTAGATAAACTTCAGGAATTCACAGAATAATTTCCTTCAATATACAGACAATCAACATGTATCATTAAGTTTAACGTTAGTTATGGATGCATTTCATGTTTACTGAAAGCTCACAATATAATAGTATAAGCGTATGGTACTTACATTATAAGATTATAATATTAATAACATTAATTTGAATAAAGTTTGGTATTTTAGACTATATTTTCCTCAGAACTCACTAAACTCGTATATTCGTTCTTCGTGAGGAAATAATTTGAAGCTGCTGGTGACTATTAAGTGATATAAATCCGTCGTGCGAAGATATTAAATGCATTCATCTTAAAATACTGATTTGAGACTGTTATTAACCGACATTCATCATAACAACAAATAACAAAGCTTTTAAGAATATCAGTCAACTCATTCCTATTATGAGTACCACCATCTGTAGAAAGCCGGCGAATTTACAGCGAAGATCCAAAAACCAAGCTTATTTTTAGCCAAATTGCACTACCTGGAATGTGCACTAAATATCTTAATGCCTGTCTGGAAATAAACACCTTAAGTAGCAGTTTGTACAGTGGAACCACCAACTGAATAGTCTTAATGTTAGACATAGAATACTACACAAATGTGATATACCAAACAAAGGTCGTGAAAATCTATGGACCGCAGTCTTTAAGACAAGAGTTGTGTATTTTCTGGGCACGCCCCACTCCATGTTTTACGCTCTGTAGCGATGCAAGTTTCAACCTGACCAAATAAGGCCACACTATGGGAAATCACACCCTTGACTGACGGTCCGAGTCATTAAGGAAGGTGCGGGTCTCCTAACTGCGAAATACCTGAAGTCTAAGATTTCAGAGCATGTAACGTCACTTAAAACCTTCTGGAGTTATGAATATGTAGTAAATATTTTTATATTATGAACACTTTACTATTCAACAATTTTAATTCTTTCATAATAATCATTTCGAATCAAATTTACTATGGCTAGTTATCTACTACCAGCTGCGTTACTCACTTCGCTTACTTGCTTTTGCTTAAATAACTGTTTTGGCCGTGCTGACAAGAAACTTAATGGAGTGATTTGTGTAATGCTTGTCCGTATTTTCCTGTACTGTATTCTTATTTAAAGAGACGTGCAAGAATTCATGTCCGCTGACTCTTATAAGAAGTACAGTAAGTGAATCTTAGTACCCTTCGGCTATAAAACAGAATTATGTATTAAAAATTTCATAAACTGCTTAAATTACGATGTTGGAAAAAGATTATGATTCCAAAGTAGATCGTAATCTTATTAAGTAACCTCAAGAAGCTTTGTTTAGGAGATTATTGTGCAAATATCGCAGTATATTTACACAATGAAAATGTAAATTAGATTAAAACGAAACCCTCACCAAGCATCATATTCTGGCCTTGGTTACCTTCTTTGGGAAATGTGATACGAGTACCTTCACGCCAACCAGGATGAACTGTCAGTGAAAGTATTTTGTCTTTCATACTACTCGTGTGCCCGTCTTTATTCATTGCCTCAGAAAAAACAAACTCACGCATTTATTTTTCAATATCGTCATGGAAAAGTAATTAAATTTAACTAATTGTTTCGCAAAGGAAGCTTTTACTAGCTTTATAAAACACCTTTAACTATAAAAATAATGTCAATCTCGTTGACAAATATTCAATACATGTCTATTAGTAAATCTACATATGTTTCCTGAAAGAAATTAGAAATAGTAGATAGTCAAAATCTAGAATTATTGTCATCTATAATAGATGAACCAGATAAGACTCGCTGCAGACCCTGAAAGGTAAATATCCGACTCAATGTTAATATCTGGTACATATTAAATAGGGTAGACTAATTGATCAGTTTTCTTACCTCACACCGACTATTAAGCACATTTAGATATATGAAAATACTAGAAAAATGTCGGTTCCTTATAGTTATTAAAGAATTTCTTCCATCTGGATCAAAAACAAATTAAACCATATAAAAATTTTGGTTAACGATTATCCTTACTCTGCAAGAAATCTTCATTTTTTTAGTGCATCCATTGTAAATTTATTCCAGACTTAAGAACATTTCACGTTCAATCGGTGGGGCTTGTGAGGGTAACCGCGACCATTCGAACTGCCAAAATTATGTTCAACTGGTGAATCCATTTCTTTCTGAAATTCTGATTAACAAAAGGATAGGGGAAAAAATTTAGAACATAACGGCCGGACAGTTTATCTGTCCCAATAAAAGATATGAAAGTTTTGTGTGCATCGCCATGATATACATACGGATCCGTTCATTCTACATTAATTGGTGCACCGCCTTTTAAGCCTTCTTCGCCAAATTAGTCATAAATTGCTTTTTTTAAATCTGACAAAACATCGTAAGCCTCTGAGATAGCTGAAAAACGTTCACTAAAATCTACTCCAGGTTGAGCGCGACAAGGATGATAGCGTAAAGCAAATCTTCGGTAACTTAACTTAAAAAGATCACAAAAAGTTGCATGTTTGTTTCAAGGTAAGCTGTTGAGCATTAATTACATCCAGAATATTCTTCGTGATGTTTAATGCAACTCACCTGCTCTTAAAAATGACCATTAATAATATATGTCTATTAGTTGATAATAACAGAACTTTATAACGTTTTTTAATCTGAGTAGAAAATTCAAACATCTAGTGAATTTTGAGCCTTACCGGAGTAGTTAGCTTTACCTCGGAATTATCTTCTTCAATATGAAGTGACTCGGAGTTCGAAACGTACTTACACTCTTCTTATAAGTTTGCATCACTTAATTAGGTGTTATCTGTAAACGGGCTCTGACCCGTAGTTGTGATCAACCAGTTTAAGCGATATCATAGAGTGGTTTTGTTTCTTGAGTAACGTTAATCAGAGGTATGAGTCAACTACCTAATAAACCAAAAGGTTGGGTCAAAGTTGCGGAAGGTTGGACCAAACAGCATGTACAACGTTGGACCACACGCATGGCTTCTTGACGTTATTCCCAACGTTCATTCTGACACACTGTTTAGTTCTACGTTTTTTCCAACTTGTCCCTGCATTTTGCTATACATGGTCCTGTCTTTTGACGATAGGATTTGGCTACTGACAATTTATAAGTAGTATGATTTTTTAAACTTCAAAACTTAACTGCGTAACGCGATTACCCACCCATCAATTGGTCCTTAATCTACCCTCAGGAGTCAGTCACATTAGCCAACAATTTTATATAAGACAATGGTTTATTTAAAACAAAATTATATTTGTACACGAAAAAATGGTTTACAATTCGTATCACTCAGACATTTCCATATCAGCGTCTGTGATTGTGGCCTCCACGGTTGTAACCACCTCTTTATTGATACAGACCTTTGTAATCCATGAAGGTAAAATGAAGTAATTAATAAATTAACAGACATTTGAAGCACGACCCCCAAGGTGATCTCTAATGTTAGAGAACCACCTTCTCATTGCTTGGCGGTATGGTACGTCGAAATTCTCAGATGACAAGTTTTTCAAACGCAGGTGATGCAGGATCTCCCCTTCATTGAGTATTTACATTGCTACGAAATATACTTACGTTTGGTCGTCAACTCACAACGCGAGTTGCGGATCCCTATCTTTTCGTTCGTGATTGTTCGAGATAAACGTTGCATAAAGATGTCGTCGAAGACCAGTTGTAGGGCCTTCTTTACAGACGTCCTAATGTCCCCCCCAATCACTGGATAGACTAGTGAGTACTACAGAAGGTTAGCTAAAAGCATTCACTAACCATTACCTCGACTGAATCGTTATTTTCAAGCCAAGTCTCAACCTGCCGAAACTGTTCATTAGATCTTATTGGCAGGTCGTTGATTAAAGTTGGATTCTTCAACACATTACTGTTGTTAGTCAATTTTTCCAACAGTTGTATAATTTTCTTCTGAATCTCTGTAATACAGTTGCGTTGCATTACAAAACTTACGAACTACTAGTTCGATGTTATAACTTAAACTTTTTATCACATTTTCAAGATGTTTTTGGTCACCACTAAAACATGTATAACTACAAGTTAAATCAAGACATAAATCTGCGTTTTTGATGACTGATCAGCTGACTCCTTACTAGTGCAAGATCTGTAAGTTGTGGTTTACGGGTATCGGTAACTTACTTCAAAGGTGTACTGCATTTTCGAGTACTTTCTTGGCTAGGTGAAGTGAGATGATTACTAGAAGTGAACGTACCTGCACAACTGACGAACAACGTCATTGTAGTCCGGTTGAGTGAATACAAACAGGTTGTTGTCAATGTTGGATGATAGGTAGTCGTTATCTACCTCATCATGAGACAACATTTTCCTATAAAAACAAATTACAGATTACCGTATTAATAATAGACAAACCTCCTCCTCGGTGGTCTTGGCACTGGAATAGTGCTTGTTGACGACTGACAACTGAATGCGATTGACTTTTGATATGCCAATTTTACACGATTTAAAATAACCTTGGCTTCATCGAATGTATGTGTGAATAGAAATGTTAATTGATGTATTCATGAAATAAATTAGTGAATTACCTGCTGCCCCGGCAATGATGAATTCTTCCGCTACCCATCCTACTCTAGGCTTTGTGTTCTCAACCACCAGCCATTGAATTTAAATTAATAATAATATTTGAATAAAGCGATATAACGACGAGGTTGGAACAAATAGAACACCAGTTAATTTGTATGAAATTTGTGTTTAATATTGTGTCTAAACTGTATTTATAGTGAAAAATGACAACGGACTAACGTAGGGGTGAATACGTAGGCTGTAAATCTCGTTCATAGGTGAACTGTAAAAATATACACTGACCAATGATAGTAAAGTAACGTGCATCAAATGTCAAATGATAATCTGGCCTAAATAATTACACCATTTTCGTATTCGTTAATCAATGAATCATTGCATAGTGCAGTAGTACAAACATATCTAAATATGTTTGAAAACATATCGGATGTTTTGTAAAATATTTACGAGAATTATTGTACTTGTATGTTGTTATTCCCCCTCTTCACTTCTTAATGCAAAATAACATGCAGTTACAGACACACAAGTATATACAAGCATGTAACATTTTGAACTCATTTAATTCTGTTTAGTATATAATAATAAGTCATTTTAAGTTAGTATTAAAAATAACTTAATTAAAAAGGATGTACCCAACCGATAAAGTCTTACACATGTGTAATATATATAAACAGAATTGTTGATGAACAGCAATATGAATATTTTGCAGGGAATATGATCGTAGCGTACTTTTCAACTAATTTTCAGTTATGTCAACCACTAAAGTGTGACATTGGTATTGTTTAACAGCAGGGTTGGCTGCATATTTCTCATCTTCTGTATGTTTCACAATCATTTTACAATTATGACATTATTTTCAGGTGATAATATGGAGTATTGCTGTCTAGACAATGTACCATTTTCAATAACGCATGTATATCTATGCATATATTTGGGGTTACTATTAAATCATACAGGTCGTAACCCTTGTAGAAATCAGATTATTACCCACTCACATATTTAGAAGGGTGCGTAGTCGTTCTTGCGTTACAAAACGTGGAGCTAGCAAGGCATAAGCGGGAAAGTTACTGATGCAATATATTTCAGCTGTCAATGTTTTAATACTAATCTTTCATCAACCAACTCTAAGATGTTGATGCTATGTTTCCTGTTACTTAAATATTTGACTATCTTATAAATTCATTCGTTAGTCGTTCATAGGCAACGATAAATACTCGCTTGACTGGCAATAACAACAATATTTGCAGCCTATCGGCTTCTGTGTTCATCCTACATTACTTACATTGATCAGTCGATTGTTCTACACATACTATTGTTTACTAAATAGTTACTATCAATAAATTTGTAACAGCCTACTTTATACCATCAGCTGAATTACTTACTCTTTATACTGTTAACATGATTCTACTAGAATAAATGAAATATATTTTTTTCTAATCTAAACATAATCTTCATGAAACTGTATTTGTATAATGGAATAAGCCTATAATATCATTAGGAACGGGTCAGAAGCAATTTAGTGAATGTAGTTTACCCTTTAACTATATCATATACCATAGCTGTAGTCATATACAGTTGAGTTGTCTTTTCAAGTTATTCATTCATTTTAGTTTCACAGATTTGATAACATGGTAGCAAGCAATTTTTTATTATAGTATGAAAATAATCACAAGATTGTTGCGTAACAGTTGGACTGATAAAGAGACGTTTTAAACTGCAATTGATTTGCATATTGTGTGAATTAGCGATAACTATTTACTTGAGTGTGGTGAAGAACAGACAGATGCCAATGACAGTGCTAACTATGAACAAATCAAAGATGCTTATTAAATCAATTACACAGTACGAGGAATGAAAGCAAACACAGTAACAGATCACAATAACAATCAGTATATGAAGTATCGGTGCCACCCGTTGTTGCGTTTTTTCTTTAAATTGTGGTCACCAAATAATAATTTGATTATTTACATATCACAAGTAAGGCACATTTGTCATACTTCACCCTTAAACGATATTTTACGCCAAAAGTATTAAGCTATTTGCAAACTGTGAGTAGTTTGTCATTTTACAGATAATAATGGTCCAACTATTCTGTACGTCTGGCCCAACTTACAATTTCAGGTTCAGACAGCTGGCCCAATGTTTCGGTCGTTTAGCCCAACGTCGATGTATGTGGCCCAGCGTTTATATACGAAAAGCCCAATGTGGCCCAATGTCTTGGTAAGTGATATATCACTTACAAATCATAAATGTTTCGCTAACAAATGAACCCGAAAATGTATATGTATAAACATTCGCAAACGTCAGTAATGATATTAAATGCTTGTTCAATCCCCCTTCGACCAACTCTACCGTTCGCCTTAAACTTGTAACAATGCAAGTCCTTACGTTTCACTAATTAGTAAGGTTATTTATACATAGTTAATATCAAACGCATGCAATATTTCAGTAATCCACTCTTTTATTAAAACATCAATTAGAACATAAAAAGTATACATGGATACTGAAAGTAACAAATGTTGCTTACGCTCTACATATTCCAGCATGGTATGCACTTTGAGGTAAATTTAAAAGTAGATAGTAATGGCACAAGGTTATCGTCGTCGTGGTTCGAATTTCCACAAAATGTGACCTTGAGCGCATAAATCCGTGGCGGCAACTTCTCGTTAACAGCGTGGCAGACGGCTCATTCTCTAGTGGCCCCCAAAAATCTCCACAACACTCATATTTGTGAAGAAATATAGCCATCGATGGGTGAATCTTCAGTTTTTACTAACCTCATTGGGTGTTTACGAAGATTGAAGACTGTACGAAATGGAATTCTGAGAAGATATGAAATAAGTTTTCTTATTGTCTTATAACCTAGTATATTTTTTGTTTTTTACAGGTTTTTAATCATCTCATTCACTGAAGATCTCTGCCTGTACCTTCTAATATTAACGAATAGTCTATAATAAATAGTTTATACTGAATAATCGCCTTCTGTATTTCCATGTCTATAGTAGTTTGGAGTGGTGTGTACTAGAGTTCGTAGTGTACGGTAAACGCCTACTGTAGTTTACGCACATTAGTGTATTTCTAGTAATAGGTTTAATGATCTGTACGAACAGCTTGCTCGTCTTGATTCTTATTAAATTAATAGGTGAGTGGTGTCATCTTAGGTACAAGTTACGCCAACTGTTCATAATCAGCGTTATTTTTATTCGCAGTCAAGATGTTATTAATGCAGTAATGTGTCAACGCTTCTTGTTTAACAAGTCACGTGAGTTAAGTATTAACTCTATGGTGTATGCAAATCGTTCACCACACAGATGCACAGATCATTACGTGTTAGGCAAGCTGATACTAAAAGAATCTAGCATGGAAGTGAAAATATATTCGGAAGGGTGTGCTTCCTCCCAGTTAGTAACGTATTAACAACTTCGGATGACATTCTAAAACGTAATCTTTCTAATAGGATGTGCTAAAGAAAGGCTACATCGTAATGTAGTTATCGTAAATATTCTCATGTGTTCACTGTGCGATTAACATTTACTTCCCCGCCTTGCATTCGCTGTAACAAGCTACAATGAAACAACTTAAAATGCATGCACGTAAATATTCATCAAATATGTGGCATGAATCATAGAAGTTTGATAAGCTTTAAGTAATACAAAGTAACATTATTACTGTCACTACCAATCAGTACAGTTATGTCTCTAACTTCTAAAATTTCAAATAACTGCACTCGCTTTTTGATAAGGATATGTCACCAAAGTTTAGGTGCAACTTGTTATGGCGCAAAGAAAATTGGTCGGTTGAGCGAAACACCTATTGGGTGTGGCTAGTCGATAAATGCGCGTCTGCTCTATGCCCACTCAGTCCCAAGCCGGAGATAGAACAATACGATAGACCAACCAAACAGAATCATAGTATATTTCGAAACATTCTCTTATATATGTACAAAGACAGACCATACTGCTAACCAATTAGGAAACTAACATTAGCACAAAATAGGAGCAATAGTAAATGTGATCTGGAGTACATATACACAATTGATTAACCATAGTACATCAATAAGTGATATATTAACAGTTAATGTATCAAATTAGAGGATAAGGCAAGGGGGAATTGAATAGAAGTAGAGATAAATTATTCACCTTGAATATAACTAAAAATACTGAAATAGTCTGTAGATAAATAGCTCTCGAAGATAATCAATCTTCTTTAGGTGCCCGGCATATCACAAGTGAACTCCAATAAACTCTGAATATGTTGGTCAGAGGTCGATATATAACAGTAAACAGATTCTGGATCTCAGTTGTCAATACAGCGTAGGTTATATAAACTTTGGTTATAAATTGTTGAACTTCCTTTGCACATTTTCATCACTCGTTAGTAACTTCATCAGGAACCCTATAAATCCTTCCAAGAATGATTCGGTATCGAGTGACAGTTTGACCATCCATCAACATTCGTACTACGATGTCACTCACACTACTCTTATAAGTTTGTGCTTAGCAGGAACTTTGAAAGTTTAAACAACTTAATTGAGGCAAAATCAGGCCACCACAGCACCATCTGCGAATGAAAATCTAGAAAGCAAATCAAAGTTATACAACCATTGCATGCAAAATATAAATATACTACATCAGTGATAGTTTGTTCACTACAAAGTAAAAACAACATAAAACATCAATAAAAATTCGCAATCATTTCAACTAGACTAAGATTACCTAGAGGGTCTTAGATGACGTAATTAAACTGCACTTCGTCCTTAACGATAACAAAATGTAATCATCGTCACTTATGAAACTCATGGTGACGTATTTCAATATAAGAAACTCTACATATACAGGCAGGACTATAATATAGGGCTGACCTTAAAAGTTGCTAGGCGACCACTGATATCGGAATATTAGTTTTTCACTCTTCTTTTAGCATTTCTTCAAGGGCATAGACGTCCTACAATCACATTAACATGTTCTCCGAAGTAAATCTTTCTCCTGTAAATTGCTAACGATAACGTCATCGTTGTCAACCAAACTGTGAGCAATGACCTTAAGGTGAAAAGTCACAATTTCATTTGTTCGTCCATATATTATAGTCCTCCCCTATATACATAGTAACTGCAAAAGAAATAAGCCCTATGATTCTGTGAAAGCAACGCGATTTAGTGCAACCAGCAATCATGCAGAAAATTTTAACAAGCACGTACAGTTAAAATATCTTAGTTAGATAGTATGAATTTTAGCATTAGCTGATTCCTGATGATTTCAGTATTAACACGGTAACTGATTACGACACCACGGAAACCCCAAGATGACGAGTAAGCAGCCCCGGTAGTAATCAAGGCCCATTTTTGATTATCCCGGCCTTATGTAGCCATGCCAATATCCAATATTTTTGTGACGAGCCAGCTTAAAACAATTGGTTCCTTTGCTAACATGTTTCGTTACTGGATCTTTAAATAATCTGTGAAATCGAGCCTCACAATTACTTAACACCCTCTGGATGATGCATTTAAAATATGGTTGGGTGTGACTTGAGAGTAAGTAGGTTTTTTTCAGACCGTTACGAATTTATCAGCCAGCAACTACCACATTACTGAGCAGTTGGCTAGTTGGATACTAATTAACAGCTTTGAGATTACAGTTTAAGAGAACAGTAATATTAAGCTAGCCATCGGGGCTGGAATAGTGCATGAAAATTGATTTCTTTTTATAAAAAATGGGTATATTTAGAAATTTTTATTTTTTTGGTTTTTCAGGCCGTCTGCAAACAAAAGGTAGCACGCTGAAGCTAAAGAATATATTTTGTACAAAAATTTTTATGCAACGAAACCATAGCGTAGGCACACGAGTTTAGAATCTGCATAACATCGCAGGTAATCGATGAACGTTTACTAATGTGTAACGCATTGGGTTTTATCGATTGGCTGGTACGTCACAGGGTCCTCAAGAACGGATTAGAAGGGAAGTGAGCTGAAAAGGTTAATAATTCCTTAAAAAATAGTTGTATAGTCTCTTGACATTGATACTGACCATGTTTGATATAGCGAACACGACTAATTGAAGGCGCTCGGTCATGCATCATCACCAGATCACGACACAACAAAACGTGGGTAGCAACTCGCTCTCTAGTTAGCCAGCTTAGAAATTGCCATCTCACTAACCCTTTACTCACGATCAAAATATAACTTCTCCTACATCTCTCACTGCATTCTGATTTATTCTTATTTGTGCATGCAGATTTAATCGTTAGAAGTTCTCTGGTTATACGACAAAAGTATTAGGTGCACTTCAGGACCTTTTATGTACTACATCTAGGACGTTAAGGAAGCAAGGTGAGCGAAATTTATGCGTATACACCGTGAAATCTTATTTGCTTGTATGAAAATCCCTCCATGTTATTGTTTGCATTGAGCAGTTCCTTTGCTTCATTTTATCATTTTGTTGTGCTCTGACTCTAAAAGATCTTGTTTCTTTCTGTTCAACCCTTTTTTTGTGTTGTAACAGTATTGGACTTGCTCACAATCAATTTCTTACATATCCTTTTTCGTAGGCATATGCTACATGCTACTTGTCTTCCGTTTTGTTCTACTGGATTTCAAGGTTAAGTTGTAAGCCATATTGGCACAATATCTTGCTTGCCTGTGCCTGAGAGACTTTACTCTATTAGTTGGTTTCATTTGTTAGGACAAGTAACTATTTTAATGTCTATTTACTACGTATTTGTCTTGTTATAGATTAATTGTACGATATGCCTGAATCCCTTTGGCTGTTGGTAGGACGAGACAGAATTAGTTATTTTTCATGTAATTATTCTTATTTTTGCTATTTTTTTATTAATTGTACGATGGGCGGTGACCGGTACTGACGTTTATTTTCTCCGCACTGACTTTGTATTTTGTGATTGGCTGTAGTGCTTTTCTAGTGTGTTAATTATTCTAATTGTTTCAAGGCCGTTGTTGTAACTATATATACAGAGTTGGGACAAAATAGAATAGAATCTTCTCAGTGCTGTGTTCATGTCTTCTTGATTTGGCTTTGAGCAAGTAATTGGTTGTCGAGTTGTTGGTCAAGGTTGTAAGTATCTGTTCGCCTAGATAGTTCAGCGAGTTAATGTTGCGGTTAGTGCTGCCGGGGTATAAGGTTTGCGTTGCATCATATTAGTAGGCGACATATCAGTTACAAGCTGAACAGCAACGATTATCCTTAGGAGAAGTGCTTTTATACTCAGGCCACGGAGGAGAAAACGCCCCACACACAAGGAGTAGCATTAATGTTGTCCAAAGAATCATGGAAGGCTCTTGTAGGATGAGAACCTCATTGACCTAGGATCATCAAATCATCGTTCAAGACAAAGAAGGAAAAGATTACGACGAATGCCATCCAGTGCTATGCATCTACCGACGACAGCCACGAAGATGGCAAAGACCAGTTCTATGCGAGGCTGAAGTCAATCATTGAGAAGTGCTAAGCAAAGGACCTGACCATTCTGATGGGAGACTTCAACGCCAAGGTTGGAGTGGACAACACCGGATATGAAGACATCATGGGACGACATGGACTGGGAGAAAGGGATAAAAACGGTAAGAGGTTTGTAAACTTATGTGCCTTGAACAAAATGATTATAGATAGAACCATGTTCTCCCACAAACGCATACTCAAAGCTACATGGGTTACACCAAGTCACATTATAGAGAACCAAATCGACCACATCTGCATCAATAAGAAGTTTAGAAGGACCATGGAGGTCGTAAGAGCAAGAAGAGGGTCTGACATAGCTTCAAATCACCATCTGGTGATGGCTAAAATGAAACTGAAGCTGAAGTAGCACGTGACAATTGGAGCAGAATTATTTCAAAAATTTAACAACGCCCTTCTCCGGGTTACTAACAAACTCAACGAATTCAAATTAACTCTTAGCAATAAGTTCCAGGCATTAGACGATCTACTTGAAGAAGATGGGAGTAATATGGAGGGCAAGTTGAAAGAGATTAGGGAAACAACAACCTGAACACATTAGGAAGTTTTAAGCCGCAAGTAGCACTATTAAAACGAGTGGACCTCTGTTGATAAAGTGGATAAGATCCAAGAACGAAGGAGCCTGAGGACAGTAATCAATGGCATCCTAACAGTAATAGACAAAACCAAGTCGCACGCCTAATATACAGAAGCCAACAACCAAGTGATGAAGAGCATTAGATCAGACAAATAAAAATATGTGGAAGACTTGACAATGACAGCAGAAAAGGCTTCAAGGGAAGAGAACATGAGACACTTATACGATACAACGAAGAAGCTAACTAGAAAATACAGTAAACCTGAACGACCAATCAAAGACAAGGATGGCAAACCAATCGCTGAGGCCTGAAAACAACAAAATAGGTGGAGAGAACACTTCGAAGAATTCTTGTTTAGATTAGCCCGATTGAGTTCACCAGTCATCGAAGCAGCAACCACAGATCTCCTTATAAATAATGACTCACAAACAGTCGAGAAAACCAAAATAGCCATCCGACAAATCAAGAGTGGCAAGTCAACTGGACTACACAACGTACCAGCTGGGGCACTGGAGTCAGATATAGAAGTAAATGCAAAGATACTCCACATTCTCTTCAGGAAGATTTGGCGAAACATCAAGTGCCAGTAGACTGGAAAGAATGATACCTCACCTAGATACCAATAAAAGGAGATCTCAGCAATTTCGGAAATTACAGAGAAATCACCCTACTTTCACTACCAGGAAACGTCTACGACACAGTTTATCAAACCAAATGAAAAGATCCAGTCGACACCCAACTTCGAGATCAACAGGCTGGATTCCATAAGGATCGATCATGTGCCGATTAGATCGTGACATTATGAATCACTGTTTAACAGTCATTTGAATGGAAGTCACCACTTTACATTAATTTCCTTGGCTATGAGAAGGCATTTTACAGCGTGGATAGGCAAACATTATGGGCTTTCTTCGACATTATTGTGTTCTCGAGAAGATAGTCAACATCATGCGGAATTCTTACGACTGACTGTACCGTAAAATCGTGCATTGAGGTCAGCTCACAGATTCACTCGAAGTGAAGACTGGCGTCAGACAAAGCTGTTAACACTTGCCCTTTCTCTTTCTACTGGTCATCGACTGGGTCATGAAGACTGCAACATCTGAAAACACTGTCAAAATACAGCAGAAAATATCGACGCAACTAGATGACTTGGACTTTGCAGATGACCTAGCTCTCCTACCTCACACACAGCATCAATTGCAGATGAAGACGAACAATATGACAGCAGTCTCGGCAGCAGTGGGCCCCAACATACATAAGTGGATAGGCAAGATCCTCAGATACAAAACAACAAACACTAACCGAATTACAGTTGACGGTGAAATTCTGGAAGACGTTGAAAACCTCTACATACTTGAACAGAATCATCGATAAACAAAGAGGGTATGATGTAGTTGTAAAGGCGAGGATTGGCAAGGGCAGCATTTCTACAACTGAAAAACATCTGGAACTCAAACCAACTGTCAATTAAAACTGAAGTCAAAAATATTCAATACAAATGTGAAGACAGTTTTGTGGTATGGAGCTGGAACTTGGAGAACGAAAGGCATCATTTAAAAGACATAGGTATTTATGAACAATTGTCTATACAGTATACTCCCGGTACGTTGGTCAGTTACCATCTGTAAAATCTAATGTGGCAATGAACACGCCAACTCCAAACTGAGAAAGAAATTTGGAAAAGACGCTGAAGGTGGATAGGACCAACATTGAGGAAACCATCAAACTGTGTCACAAGACAAGCACTAACTTGGAATCCTGAAGGCCAAAGAGGAAGACCCAGGAACACATTGAGTCGGGAATTGGAGGCAGATATGAAGAGAATAAAAAGCACTTGGGAAGAGCTGGAAAGAAAAGCGCAGGGAAGAATTAGTTGGAGAAGGCTGGTGAGCGGCCTAAGCCCCACTTGGGATAATGGGCATTGCTGATGATGATGTTGATGATGATGATGATGAATTGCTTTACAGGTCATTCTTATATGAAACGATAATCAAGAAGCAACTAATTTCGTATAGTCCAGTCCCTAGCTCTGATCATATGCCTCTTACCAAGTTGCAATATAGTCATCAAACTAAATAAATTAACATTGCGTTCACTTTGTTTGAATGTTAGGTGGTTGAACAAAGCTTTGAACCAAGATTTCTTGATGGTTGCTACCCGTCAACAAGGCGCATACACACTAGTGTGAGAAATGATGTACTTAATAAAATTTCAGCTTATATCAGCGAGGGTCACCAGCACAATTAGGAGTAATTCAGTAACCACTGCTGAATTCGTTTTATTTACAATCGATTTTGTTACGACAAATACAATATTGGGATATTTAAAAGTCAAAGTATATTTTATGGCGCATAATACTTCATCAACAATTTAAGCAGTGTCTTTCTCATTTATCAATTGATAGAAATAAAACGAGCAATACTGAACTTATACTGATACCTTAGAAATACATCGTTGGCAATTAAATATCATCTAGATTCATATATATTGACCTGATATTCACCTGTCTTTCAACGTGAGTAATTAATAGAACCCATCAATTTAATTATTTCGCATATTGTTTGGTGATATTAGATGATACACATTTGAATCGTAGAGGAATATCAATTCTCCCAACTTTTCAGAAATACCTGGATGTTAAATTCCAACGATCTGAAAACGTAAGATCTGAGTTTCTTGATACCCTGCTTCGGACCATCTGGGACCAAATAAACCCTAATGCTGAATCATTTATATTAGCTTCCATGTTCTAATTTGATGGATGATATTCATTCAGTGCCAAGGATTTTGAAACTTGATAGTAATTACAATAAAGTATATTGTTAACGTCACCAATCATTCATACTTAATGTATTTATAGATATTTAGGTACTTTTACCTGCCTCGATTTTACTTTGAAGTCACATCAAAACGTTGCCGAATTGTTATAATTTCGAGTGATGTGATACATCCTATGAGTAACTTTATGCAAGTTTTTACTAGATCCATTGGTTAAAATTCGTTTATTATCAAACCACTAGTTGAAAAGTTTTCTCATGTAAAGTCCACTGGTCATCAGACTATCAATGCACAGTAATTTCATTGATTATGATATCACAATACATAAACCTCCCCAACACTGAGAAATTTCCATCTAGTGTGTGAGTACTATTGTAAAAATTAATGAGTAGTATACAAATCACTGTTAATACGAAGATAATATTTAACTAGGCTTGTTCAGGTTTATCATGAAAATCTTCCAGGTTATCAAAAAATTAATCTCAAAACACAGACACGCACACACAAAATAGTGATTCTGATGACAATGATAATGAAAGTTTATCAGATAATTAAAATAGGGTCGTTTAGAGACCTCCCCCCCTCCCCAATTACTGAAGGATTATACTGGAATATTTCTTTTGCCTAGTGGAAAAAATAACTATTGATTTTTTCAACCTCTCATCATTTTTATTCCAGTTTGTTCTTTTGTTGTTTCGGCTGTTGTTGTTTTTTTTCTATGTGGAGTTAGTTAGGTTTCACTAGATCAAATATCTACCTACATAATTATTGACTCGTGATATATTTCTGAACAGGTTAACTAAAATACAGTCACTGTTTATATTTTAATTACTTTTCTATCTATTAATTTACAAGAGGTCAATAAGAGTATGATTTCATTCATTTTAAATTGAATGAGTTATTTCACAAACCTATTCATGAAAACAAAACCATTCAGTTTCGTTCTATTATATAGTTCTTTAATGACGAACATCCACAACCCACCAAAAAATCGAACCTACAACCTTTAGATTTAGCGTCAAAATTGGGTAAACCATTAGTTCCTGGTCTTTTAATAGTTGTCTTAACTAAGTCAGCTTGTGATATTAAATTTTAATTCAACATCAATCTCCGTAACACTCAATTGAAATCATTTAGCACGAATTTTATTTTTATATACGGCCTGATTAGTTCGAAGGTCATTAATTTTAGATAAGAAATAAATATCAAATAAAAGATAATCACATTATCAACTCATTGTCAATTAAATGTTCAATTAAATTTCATTTGATCAACAAGCATACATAGGAGTAAATATGTATATCCAAATTATTAAATATATATTCTCTACAAATGAGCATAGATATGTACCTATAGGAGCGAGATATTGAACAACACAGCAGTCACGTGGAAACACAGGTGTAGCAGGAAGTCGTGGTGGACCAGAAGAAGAGATATATTATTCAAACAACAAAATGCATGTATATATAGGGTAATTTGGCGGGGGTTCCAAACGTGGGAGAGGATCAACTTTCTTCCTTCAATCTGAGACCTTCAAGCTTCTCGCAGCATTCTTCCAGGTTTGCAATCGACTTGCCTGCAATGTAAGAAGGTAGAAATAACATTAGCGACCACTTAGAGCCCTTGCAGCGCCGTCGTCTCTGTTACACCACTCCCCCTCATGGAAGCGAAGCACTGTCCCCAGTGCCACTACGTGGAATCTGATAGGCATCTTCAACCTCTGATGGCACTTCATATTCTGCAACGACCGGGGGTGTTTCCGAAGGAGAAGAAGAAGTAGTATTCGCTGGTTTCAGGTGTTTGTAATGGGCAACTATAACGTTGTCGTTCGGTCTATGCAGATGACGGAGCACATAGGTGACTGGGAATCTTTTAGCAACAATAGTGAATGGAACTTGCTATGGCGCATGCAGCTTAGTGGATTGACCAGGTGGGCACGTGGGTCGGAGTAGCCATACACGATCATCGACTCTATACTCCGGTCCGTGCCTTCCTCTGTCATAGCATTCTCTCTGATGATTGCTAGTGTTTAGGTGATTCTTGTGTGCTAGCCGATACGCAGTGACCAGCCGCCTATGGAGACTTTTAACGTAAGGAGCATATTCCTTCTCCTCAGCTTCGCGACGGGGCAGTTAGATCTCGATGGGTAACATTAGTTCGTGCCCAAAAAGGAGCTGCGGCAGTGAGAAGCCGGTGGATGAATGTACAGAGGACCTGTACGCCAGCAAACATTGTGGCAGCAGATCATCTCAATTCGTCACAAGTACCTGATGTACAAAGGAGCGTAACAACATTTTTAGCACTCGATTGGTGTGCTCTACTAACCCATTCCCTTGTGGATGGTATGCTATAGTGCGCGTTTTGCTGATGTCGAGGAATGGGCATACATTTGCGGTGAGGTAACTTTCAAACTCTGGCCCCTGATCTGAATGTGGCACCGTAGGGGCACCATAACGGGATATCCAGGTGTTGATGAATACTTCAGCTATTGACGCCGCGTCTTGCTGGGGAATAGGTACGGCCTCACATCACTTCGTGAAATAATCAACCATAACTAGTAAGTAGCGATTCCCATGCTTCAAAGTTGGAAATGGACTCTTCACATTAACTTCTATTCGCTGGTATGGTGCAGCAGTCACAATTAGTATTAGTTTAACACGACTGTGTTTGGAAGGCGACTTGTCTCTGGCGCACGTGTCACATGACTTACAAAACTCCTTAACGTTTCGATGGATCAGAGGCCACCAAAACCGTGTTCGAATTGCAGCTTCAGTCTTCCTTGTCCCCACGTGGCCTAACTACTCATGTATTCGCGTTATGACATACAATGCTTTCGCTCGAGGAACAATCAGACGAGGGGGTTTAGACGGCTCCATTAAGTGTAAAACATCGTCACATAACCTTAGATATCCCCACTTGACACATATTCATCGCGCCACTGTCGTCATGTCTTTCATTTCTTGATTTGTAGGTTTATCATTCCCATGCTGGTGGCGGGTATATACTAAGACTAAGTCTGGGTCCGCTGCCTGTAGGGAACTTCAATCTACTTCAATGTCGGCAGTGAGGATGCTGTTTACTACTTCAACAAGTGCGGGGTGGCGTGACATAGCATCTGCATTTAAATGTTGAGCCCCTCTTCGATTTTCGCACACATAATCATACTCCAGCAGAGTCTCCTGCCAAAGTGCTAACAGCCCATCGGCTTCCCAAAAATTGCTGAGCCACTGTAAGGCTTTGTGATCTGTCCGAACACAAAATTGACGTCCCAAAAGGTAATGTTTGAAGTACTTCATGAAATATACTAACTCTAACATCTCCCATATAGTAGTAGAGTAATTTATCTCTCTTTTGTCTAGCTTCCGGCTGCAGTACGAGATAACCCTTTTCTGCCCACCTGGAGAGATTTGAGACAACACAGCCCGAATGGCGTGATCACTGGCATCTGTATCCAGTATAAAAAGACAAGCTTCCAGTGATGTGTCAGGAAACCCTAGGATGGTGACAGCAGCAAGCTTGTCTACTAACTCTTCAAATGCTGACTGGCTCTCTGCTGTCCACAAAAATTTTCTTCCTTTTTCTGTTAGACGGTGAAATGGGGCCGCAATACTAGCAAAATTTGCCACGAATCGACGATAATAGGACGCAAGTTCCATAAAACTCCTAACCTCGGCAGCCGATGTGGCAGTTGGCTAACTCCGCACTGCCTGTACCTTGTTACCATCTGTCTGAACCCTCTGCGATGTTATGTAGTGGCCTAGAAATTTTACTGATTGTTTCAAACACTGACATTTATTAGGCCTAGGCTTCAACCCGTCCGAGCGTATGTGGTCAAGAACAATTCGCTGGTTCTCCATATGTTGTTCGACAGTGCGCCCATGAACTATAATATCGTCAAAATAAATGAAGCACCTCCTCGGAACTTGTTCTTCCAAAACAGTTTGCATTAACCGTTGAAAGGTTGCTGGAACATTAGTCAACCCACAGGGTATGGTCTCAAATTCGTATAAGCCTGTGGGCATTACAAACGCCGTTTTCTGTTTGTCTTTTGGTTTTATCTCTACTTGCCAATAACCGGGAGCTAAGTCTAAAGTGGAAAACGATTGTGCTCCTCCTAACGCATCTAGTGTCGCATCTGTTCGAGGTAGTGAAAACAGGTCTTGCTTCGTAATTGCGTTGAGACGACGACAATCTACACCCAGGCGGAGTGAGTTGTTTTCTTTTTCACTAACACTATGGGGAACGCCAATGGTGAGGTAGACAGTTTAGTCACCTTCTGCTTTAGTATCTCCTTAATCATCTCAGCTAACTCTGGCTGGTAGTGGATCGGCACTCTCCGAGGGTACTGTTTAATGGGTTTATGGTCTCCTGTATCAATTTCATGCCAAACAGCCCTAGTCCGTCCCAGGAGACCATTCTCTTCAAACACCTCTCTCAATTTCATCAATACCGACACCACTCTATCTCAAGTTTGGCGATCTAAGTGAGAGCCAATAGAAGCCTTATCTATCACAGATAGTTGGTCAGACGCGTCTACAGCTTCCTTGCACTTCGAATTGTCAGTTGTGGGTATGGGCACTGCATGTCTACCGACCGAAACACAGGACGTCGGGAAATTTACCAAGGCTCGATTTTCCCGTAGGAAGTCGACTCCCAAAATGACATCACAAGTGATGAATTTGCACACTGAGCGCCGTTATTTACACAAAAGTCCACCATACTGCAGTGCCAGGGTGGTCAAGAATTGTGCTTGGATTACAGTGCTATCTGCTGTTACTAAATGATGGCCTCGTAAAGCAGGTCCTAGAGGCACTTTTGTGTTAGACACGAACGACCGGCGTACTACCGACGTGGACGCCTTGGTGTCGATTAACACCATCTTCTTTATTCCCTCAACGCGCCCTAAGACAGTGACTGGTGCAGAATGATGACTACTAAATACCGACACACAATAATCTCGCTTACCTCTTCGAACCCAGCGGTTATGTCCATATTTTATTGTAAGCTTGCCGAACCGTTCGCAGTAGTAACAACTTCGTTTTGTGGGTTGTGTAGCATGAAATGAATTGCTTCTATCTCTAGACACTGGTCTTCGGCGGTCATATACTGTAAATGGTGTGGGGTTTATCGTTGTTGTTACCGCATCTTTGAAGCGTTGGGCGATTGTAAGAGCCTTTGACACACACTGGACGGGAAATCTAAGTAACCGTAGTTGTAGGTCACTATCCTGCAGACCTTGAGTGAACCAGGAACAAATCATTTCTTCTCGCACCGCCACGAACACCGAGGGTAGTGTACGTAGCACCAGGTAACGTAGTTCATGCAGATAATCGGCGGCTGGCTCATATTGACGTTGCTGCCTACCCAGGAACTGCCTCACATGGAGTGAAGCATCCTGGCAACCTCCAAAACATTCATTTAGGATGGTTCAGTTATCCGAAGTCGAATTCCATCTAGCAAAACCGGCAGCCGTAGCTCGCCGCACCGTGTCGTCACTGGGGGGGCCATTATCATCTGGCCGAAACACTTTCCAGGTGGGCACCCTTCGAGTATTGTCTGCAACCTCAGTTTCCGGATTTCGTAGTTACCTCCAGACGTTAGCACTGGGATATTATGGAATAATATTGTGAGAAACTACACCTTTTTCAACTTTATTATTGATTATTGATGAACATAATATGTTACGAAGCTCCATTGATAGACTGATTTCATAAATTATGTCCACTGATTGTTTGTAACTTAATACTCTAGAATATGTCTTTTAGAGATGAATTATTGACAACCGCCACATCAGATCTTTAAGATGGTCTTGGAAACCAACCAGAAGCACACAGTAATGAAAAATTCTACCATTTGTGTTATCCTGTTGACAATACTTAAGGATGTATTCCACTTATTGTGTATTACCGTTTGTTTAAAATGTTGATGTTTGGTGTTCTAGTGTGAAGAAATTGTTTTATTTGAGTGACAATTCACATACTAATGGCATTCTGAGTAAAGAGTATTTCATGGGTTATTACTTTCACTTATTGTTGTATCAGATGCAGGGATGGCCGATATTATTGATCCTATTATCCATCGCGATAATGTCTACAGCTAACACCCAGCCTTGCCTTAGTCTGTTGCACAGGCACAAGGATCCAACCAATTATCAAGATGTCAGCTAGTTACTGCCACGGATATATCACAACAAATAATATACACGATATACATACATATGAGACCAAGTCATTATCGTATGTCTGTCACACAATATTAGCCAATCACATGTCTTCTTCCATACATGTCACCTCCCTTCCTTAGTATACTACTTGGCTTTTGGACCGATTTGCAATAGTTCTCTCTGTCTTTGCAGCCTATGCGGTCTACACGTCATTTCATTCTGACCTTCATTTATCTCCATATGTTGACGCATAGGCGGTGACGTAGGTAGTGGTATATCAAATGTGTCAATGTGTGTAATAAAGTGTCACAAATTTTCTCTTCGACGAGGAATTCACTCCTCGTGTTTGTAGAGTAATTCCGTGCGGTGTCTTGACACTTATTCACGTTATTAGACTTTCGAAAATCACTGGAACGGTCATTTTTCTTCACTGTGGACTTGGAGGATTTCTGGATCTGGCATTTTTTTACCACATTTAAAGCAAATATTCTTCTTAAAACAACAAACTCAGGAAAAGTGATACTCACCACAACGCCAAGACCGTAACCCTTGATCCATTCGATGCTTTACTTGATCATTCGTAACAGTTCTTTTCTGCGATGTGGTCTCATGCCAGACATTAATTTCCGCGGCGCTCTATCGGCTGAGTATCATGTTTTAGGCTTACAATCCAACGACATTCCTCAGAAACAGACTGTAGGGTTATGTGCGGATCAGCTTCGATTCTGGCTAATATGCGGGTGCAAACACCAGCATCTGTTGGCGACTTTAAACCACAAACAAATGCAAGACATTTGAACTGATCTACGGTCATCTCGGACAGTCAGAATCTCTTACAGTGGGAATTTACAAGGCTGGCGTAAGTCAAATAGTCGTCGTGGGGTTTCTTGACTAATTGAAAACAGCTATATCGTTATGGAAAAGAGATGGCCTATCACCGAACATGCGAGTCAGACACTCAACTGTATCTGTGAAGTGTGAGTCGGCATGCTTCTTTGGGAGGACATAGTTACAATATTTCTCATACTCAGACATACCAAGCTTCCGAAGTAATAGTGTGAGTTTTCAACCTTCATCTCAACCTTTGCAATCACTCATAAATAAGTCCTCAAACTTTCTTAGCCGAGTTTCAAAGGTAATTCCATCATCAGGATGATACACGTACGGTGATATAGAGTTCATAAAGGCATCCGACATCATAAAAGAATTATCCAAGCTTGACTTTTGTGAAATAGCTAAACTCTTGACCATAAGCTCCATGAGGGTGTTCTGTTGTTGCAATAACAACCTAATATCGTCCATTGTGACTTACGAAACCTTCCACAATAAGGAAAATTTGAACTCAGTCTTCAGATACCGTCACTGCTGTTAGATCAGACGAAGGTTTTCTCGTTTTAAATCTCCTTCGCCACCGTTATATCCGAAGCAAGGATGGCCGACATTATCGATTGTATTGTCCGACGCGCTACTGTCTACAGCTAACACGCAGCCTTGCCTTGATATATTACACACTCACAAGATCCGACTGATTATTAAGAAGCCCACTAGTTACTCACACGTATATATTATAACCATTATTACACAAGATATATATACATATAAGACCTGGTCAATATCGTATGTCTGACACAATATTAGATAATCACACGTCGTCTTCCAGACATGTCACTTATGCAATACCAATCCTTTGTGTATAAAGTTACATTATCTTAAGATTTTACAGTACTGTGTTTGTATTTAAATAATATTAATGTTAGTACAAGCTTAGAGCTTCTTAATCTCCACAAATTTGTTCTTAAAGGCCCTTTGTAGTGTGCTGAGTACGAAATCACGAAAAAAAATAAAATGTATTTTTTTGCTATTGTTGGTACCTTCAGAATATGAGACTGACTTATTTTATACTGCTGGATTTGTAACTTCGTTGCAACCAACAACTATATATCCCGTATTTTCGTCTTCGTAAGTAACCAGACTTATACACGCACAACCATCAATTACGCGTATGATCAAGAAGTCAGAAACGAAGATGTGACAGATATATATTTGAACCAAGAAAATCCAGCGTCACCAATTGTATGACGCGCCAACAACAATAATAATTTTTTACACTGCGATCAAACTTTATAGTATAAATATCAATAAAGAATTATACAGTACAAACATCAGTGTTAGGGGTAACAATGGCCTCTACATTAGCCTCCCCTTAGAACATAGATATTTATTTTTAAAAAATGTCTGTGTTCGAAAAGTAAATGAATAATAATAAAATATGAATACAATTACAGTAAAACAAAAATGCGATAAGCAAATAAGAGTGCTACAGAACCTTATCATATATAAAAGTTACGAATATCAAAATGTCAATTTAATTTTAAAAAGAAATAGCATGAATGAATTTGAAAAGTGAGAGTTTTGAATTTTTAATGTGTTTTTGAAACATAATAAATCATTGCAAAAAGGTACACGATACTGCTTATTAAATTTATAATTGCATAGGTTAAGCAGCGGCTTGTAAATAATTCGATGACATGTAATCAAAACAACAAAAAAAACAAATTACGAATACTGGTGTTATGATATTTCGTCATATTAAACAACTAACTATTACAACTCTTTAACTAAAATGCATGGTACTAAGAAAATAACAAAGAATTTGAGATATGAAGTGTCAAAGAGCATGTTTTACACGTAACAAACATGAAATTGGATAATATTGTGCTTTAACTAACGACTTGTTCAAGTGAACTGAGAATAAAAACACTAGGATATAAAAATCGTTTCTGCATATCTTCGTGGCCAGTGTACCTTTCTTCCTGAACGTGTTGTGCGGTTAGTTGGTGACTTCGGGGTTGTAGATGCGGTTGCTGGCTTCCCGCTGTCATTCAACTGTTGCTCCGACTTTGGCGGTAGCTTTTCGGTCAGTTGACAGGTACCACTTTCGATGAATGCAGGCTTAACTCTATCTATACTCACAGTGTCACTTTTTCCAGCACGTTCTATAGTGACTGTTTTGTCGTTTCTATGTAAGACTTTAAATGGGCCCTCATACGGGTGCTGTAAGGGTTTACGTACATGATCAATCCTGACGAAAACATGAGAGCAATCGTTGAGGTTTCGAGGTACGTAAGAAGGGCGCAATGAATAACGAGGAGCTTGCGATCTTATCTCCTTAATATGTCTTTTCAATCGTTGAATATAATCAGACATATCATTAGAAACTTCTACTGCTGGACTGAAGTACTCCCCTGGTAACTTTAAATGAGTTCCATAAACTAGTTCGGCTGAACAATAACCTAAATCTTGTTTAATCGTCGAGCGAATTCCCAGAAGAATTAATGATAGTTTCTCGCTCCATTTGTTATCGCTGTGTACGGCCATTAGACCTGCCTTCAATTGTCTGTGAAATCGTTCCACGAGGCCATTGGCTTACGGATGGTAAGCGGTAGTACGAAACCGTTTGATGCCCAACATTTCGGTTAGCTGTTGAAATAATTTGCTTTCGAATTGTGCTCCCCTATCTGTCGTTATAACAGAAGGAACTCCAAAGTTTGCAACCCAGTGTTTAACAAGTTTTCTGGCTATTGTTGACGCTGCTGTATCTTTCAGAGGTACTGCTATTGGCCAACGTGTGAATCTATCAATACATGTCAGTACATACGTATAGCCGTTCGATGGGGGTAGGGGACCCACTAAATCTACATGAATATGATCAAATCTGGCGTCTGTTACTGGAAAAAATCCTGAAGGTGAAACAGTGTGGCGATGTACCTTCGATTTCTGGCAAGGCAGGCAAGTTTTCGTCCACTGACGAATATCACTTTTCATGTTTTCCCAAACAAATTTGTCCGATATCAACTTAACAGTAGCTTTAATGCCTGGATGTGAGAGGTTATGAAATTTCTCGAAAACTAAACGTCTCATAGATGGCGGCACTACAGGCCGTGGCTTCCCTGTAGATATGTCGCACGTAAGTGTTTCCGTATCGCCTAAGGGTAACTGTTGAAGCTTCAGTGACGTGTGAGACTCTAAAAGCTTATGTATGTCGGTATCGTGTTTCTGCCATTTTGACATTTCCTTGTAATCTATTCCAACATTGCTTAAAGCGGCCACCGTCAACCGAGATAAGGCATCAGCCACCTCGTTGGTACTTCTTTTGACGAAGCGTATGTCGGTTGAAAATTGTGAGATAAAGTCCAATTGTCGAACTTCTCTGGGACTGTAGTTGTCATGCTTCGTGATAAATGCTTTCGTGAGTGGCTTATGGTCGGTAAAAATAGTAAAAGCGAAACCTTCAAGCATATGTCTAAAATGTTTGATCGCCAAATAAACTGCTAAGAGCTCTCTGCCAAACGTACTGTATCTAGTCTGCGATGTGTTAAGACGTTTGGAGAAAAATTACAATGGTTCCCACTGACCATTGATGAACTGTTGAAGAACTGCACCGACCGCCATGTCTGATGCGTCAGTCATTAAGGCTAGAGAGGCGTTGGTGTCACGACGGGAAAGCAAGGTTGCTGAACTTAACATTTCCTTTAATTGTTCAAAAGCTTCAATTGCTGTCTCAGTCATGTTTAAAGACCGGGAACGTCCTTTCAAAAGATCCGTTAGAGGCTGAGCTATATGCGCACAGTGTGGAAGACATCTTCTATAGAAGTTAATCAAGCCGAGGAATCGGCGGAGTTTCTTAAACGAGTTGGGTAAAGGATAGTTTTTGATGGCTTCTACAGCTTCTGGAATGGGCGTAATTCCCTTGGAGTTCACAACATGGCCCAAAAATTGAAGTGATTGCTTGCCGAACTCGCATTTGTCAGGGTTAACTGTTACACCATATTCCTTCAATCGCTGGAAAAGTTGCTGTAGGTGTTCCATATGCTCTTCTGGTGTTGTACTCGCTATCATCAAGTCATCAATATATGCGTATACAAAATGCAGCCCTCGAAGCACTGTGTCAATGAACCGCTGAAAGGTTTGTGCTGCATTGGTGAGCCCGAAAGGCATGCGAAGAAACTCATATAACCCGAAGGGTGTGGTGATCGCCGTCTTGCTGATATCGGCAGGTGCTACCGGGATCTGATAATAGGCTCGGACCAGATCAATCTTAGAGAAAATTGTAGTGCCTGACATATTATTAACAAAATCCTGAACATGGGGAATCGGGTATCTATCGGCAATGGTTTGCTTGTTCAGAGCGCGATAATCGCCACATGGCCGTATCTCCCCATTCTTTTTTGGAACCATATGTAGTGGGGATGCCCACGAACTGTTAGAAGGACGAATGACCCCCAACTGAAGCAGCTTGTCGAACTCTGACTTGGCAATTAATAAGCGCTTAGGGTCTAATCGTCTTGGTCGAAAATGGACAGGTGGTCCGGTTGTGTCTATGTGATGCATGATATCATGTTTCACTAGCGTATTCTCATATGTAACTTTTAGCAGCTCAGGAAATTTCTGAAGGAGTGAAAAATACGGGCAACCCGGAGTTTTCTGAACCACTAACAACGACATGGAAGGAGAATCGGTAACTATTCCACTGATATAGACGTGATGCTCAGCACTAAGCAGTCGATGACGTTTTGGGTCTACTAAGAGATTATAGTGCCGGAGAAAATCAATCCCGATTATTGGGAACATCACCTCTGCTACAATAAATTTCCACTCAAAACTAGTGTCAAGGCCCAAATTGAGCATTAGCGAGCGTTTTCCATAGGTTCGTATCTCGGATGTGTTTGCTGCACGTAAGACGACTGTTGGATCAACGCTTTTCTTTTCTGTGGTTGTAGGTGGGACTACACTAACTTCTGCCCCTGTATACACTAAGAATAGCGTACCGGTATTCAGATCCTTCACATAAAATAGACGGCTGTGTTGAGTCCTTTCGCTAGAAGTCGCAGTCGTCACCGACCACTGGCCTCACCGTTTACCGAAAGGCGCTTTTTTAAAGTTACACGGTAAAGAACACCGTCTAGCTCGGTCACCAAAAGTTTGATGATACCAACAAATATCAGCAGTGTGTGTTCTGGTAGGTGAATACCTTTTTCTGCTATGAGATCGCTGTCTAGATCGAGTGCGTGGTGCGTTGTGCAGTCGCAGTGCTAAGATCTCTCCACGCAGCATTTCTATCTGTTCTTTTAAGGAGTCTATTTCCCCTGTCAATGCTGGCCGACTAAGTTGCGCAACCGCCTGACTTTTCATTCTTTCATAAATCCGATCGGCAATATCGGCTAATCTATCAATATTAACATCACCATCACCGTAAGCCAGTATTTGCTGAACATTTTGAGGTAAACGTCGCAACCATAGTTGATAAAATAGCTGGTTATCGACCTTTCTATCACCTAGCAATGTTTTCATATGGTTCTTTAACTGGGAAGGTGTTCGGTCACCTAACTGTACAGTGCTTAGTAGTTGGTCGACAGCTTGATGATCTGACAATGATGTTGCTTTTATAACTGCTTGCTTTAGGGCGTCGTAAGGCGCTTTAGGATCTTTATTAACCAATTTGTCCCTAACTTGATTGGCGATGTCACCAGGTAGCATTGAACTAACGTACCCGTACTTAACATTCTGAGATACAATATTGTGCGCCAGAAAATAATTCTCTATGCGAGAAAACCATAAGACTGGATCAAGAGAACTAAAAGGTACATTAAGGCTTATAGCACCTACAGACTCCGTATTAAAGTATGAAGAAAGATCAGGGCTAGTGGACATGACAACACAATGACGAAACCGAGGGAAAAAAATACAATAATATGTAACGTACGATATAAAATGAGTGCAAGCAAAAATTAATTGCAAATTAATAAGCAAACTCACTAATAGTTGCGGACACAAAACAAGATATGAGCTGAATATGTGAATAAAATATAATCCTCGTTAGTGGATTAAATGAAATGTTAAAATGTCGTTAGTATGTGGAAGCTCTAGTAATCCGTGGAGACAGAAAACATAATAAATTGTATCTTCATTAGTAATGAGGAGAAATGAGTCCAAATAACCAGCATGTGTGCACTTGTATAAAGCACGATACAAAATATCAGAAGGTAGCCGAAGCAGATGAAAACAAATAATTCCAAAGGTAATGTTGCAGTTATAGACACAGCTAATCCAGAAAAGCTGCAAACGGAATAACGTGTTCGTTGAGTCAGCTCACCACTTTGTTGGTACCTTCAGAATATGAGACTGACTTATTTTATACTGCTGGATTTGTAACTTCGTTGGAACCAACAACTATATATCCCATATTTTCGTCTTCGTAAGTAACCAGACTTATACACGCACAACCATCAATTACGCGTATGATCAAGAAGTCAGAAACGAAGATGTGACAGATATATATTTGAACCAAGAAAATCCAGCGTCACCAATTGTATGACGCGCCAACAACAATAATAATTTTTACACTGCGATCAAACTTTATAGTATAAATATCAATAAAGAATTATACAGTACAAACATCAGTGTTAGGGGTAACAATGGCCTCTACACTATTTACAGCAAAACAGTTGACGCTTTACGTCAACAATTCAATCAGTTCATTAAAAGTTAGTAATGGCGCTGTTTAAGAAAGGATTATGAAGCTTCAACACTTAACAACATGGAATTCGGCTCTTGAAGTCATAGATCTATCACAGAAAATCAGTTGTATTTATGTGTTGCGTGGTTAATATAGTTGATGTATACTCATTGTCATTCGGGGTAACATAGTGAACAAAGGAAATCAAGCACTCTATTACCATTCAATTGCGTTTATAGTGTTAGTCGTAGGAAAAACGAACAACTGCAAATCTCATGAAGATTCGAGTCAGTGTTATGTACATAAGCTATTTATAGTACAACTAACATAATAAAATCATCATCAAATGACATGAACTTATAAAGAAGTTTAATTGAAACACAACTGCTTTTCATTCCAAGCTTAGATCGCATGAATTACTGGTAATGTTTATGAATGACATGTCCATTGTATTTCAATCAAATGTACTTATTAAGAAAACACAATGGCTTACAAAATAACTATTCCTAATATTTTACCTCTTAACATTCAACATTCACATGTTACCTAGTCCTTAATTTTTCAATACTCTAAATATGCACTCATATCTTAGTAAACGATGAATGTTACTAAACAACGAGATAATTAATACAATGATATTCAACAAATTTTGAAATAAATGTTACTACTAAGATGGATCACAACTGAAAAGTGGTAGTCAACAAGACACTTCTTTTTATTTATGTTGTGTATAACTCGAAATGTGAGTCTAGCACTCACTGTTAGTCTTTTCTAATCATTCAACAATGTCATATTAATTCTAGAATAAAAATCCTCTTAGTTATCGGTAATAAATATCAGATTAATCTATTGTAAGCTGTTGTGGTCAGGAATATGTTAGTATAGACTGATATTCTTTCAGAAAATCATTGTAATTTTAAATGGCATACTCATAAACAACCGAAAAAGAATTAAAATATCTATTATTCAGTTGAAATTATTTCAAGAGGAAAGAGTTTGACATGAGAGCAAATTTTTTAGAATTCTAGTATCGTTTTCAGGTACACAGAATGAGATAACTTTGTATTATCAGATAGTGGTAGATATTTTTGAAAAGATACCCAAAGTTGACTGGGTTGTTTATTCAACCCACCTCTGATGTACAATTACAAATGACGGAAACTTTACCGTTTTATACTTATTTGATTCATACCGTAGTTGGATATTGAAAATCCTTGTCATCATTTTTAATGACCAAAAATATATTAGCAAGTTTTTGACCATTTTTGATATCACTACAAAAGATCAAATATTAATTACTTAGACATGTTCACTTTTAACCCACATAATCTGTTCTCTCTAATTCAAGTGTCTAGTAAACGACTCTTTCTGGTTACATTTTGAAAATTACTATCATTACATTACATTACCAATTAGGACACACATACTATGCGACGTTAAAATTATACGGGCCGATCTGACCAGAAATTTATGCTCTTGAATATGCATAATAATTATTGTTGCATAATATGAGTATCACAAAACCTTAAACGGTACGCCAAATTCTAGACCTGTGAACATGTATAGAAATATCAATATAGTCCCCGGTTTAAACATCGTTTCTTTGGGATGAAATACACTTTAATTGTATTAACATCTGTTGAGGTATAAAAAATCCAGAAACTTTAGGGATATGTGACTTCAGAAACTGTCAGTCAAGATTGAATCCTAATAGGTGAAATGATAACAAGTATTTCTTGAAAATGGTTTATAGAGCTGGAATTTTCCTTTTATTCTGTATATCATTTGCTACGGTTTTCGCTGAAGGCCTTTATTCTTATGTTATGTAAACTATGCATTACCTAGTAATAATTTAGATGATCTACGTCTATAGATAACTTTACGTTAATGACAGTCCTCGTAATGAACTGAAATCCACTAGATATGTATCGAAAGGCAGAAAGAACTGGACAAATTTCTTATTCTGGTTTAGAGCCGATTGGAAGTGCAATGATCGTGACCTGATGCTAGACAGAATATATAAGCCATAGCTTTTTCAGCAACTACTGAACCCAAATTTATCGATATATGCATCTGAGTTGCATCAACTTATGACATTAAAATAGTGTGTATGATTAATTGATGTTATTCAAAACTTGTATTGAAGTTAACTAGCACCACATTCATTCAGTTTCAAAACTAAATATCATATACCCTGTGTCGTAAATGAATATATGCACTTAATTCAATAATAACTTTTTTTATAAACTACTTATTAGAAGAACCATTTTCATCTATGCAGGTTCCTAATAATTAAATCTAATTGTATTACTTTTTCTGTATACTAAACAGGTTATACTGACAAACGTTTAATTCAATATAATTCAAGAAAAATTAATCATTCAAATAATACCTAAAACAGTCAATATTAGGTGATGTATGATGATTTCTATCAAAAAAGGGGGGCAATGAATAAAATATCATAATCGATATATCTACTTTAATTAATTATTTTATGTAAGGTGCATTAGTATACAAAGCGTAACACTAAAATACTGTAACCAAAAATATTCACAATTGAATGCACTTCAACATTATACAAACAATTCATTTTGTTTTATAATCTTATACATGTATATCTCTACATAAAATGCATTCATATACAATGTCCACGTACATGCCTAAAATATTATTTTCTTTATATAATGTAATGTGAAAGATCGTAAAACACTTTGCGAAATTCTTGAATAGGCCAGCTCCACTGAACCCACCGGACATCGAAGCAGCACCTACAGATCCTCCAATAGCTGTCACTCCACCAACGATGGAAGAAATCAAGATGGCCATCAGACAAATCAAAAGTGGAAAAGCAGCAGGACCTGACAATATACCAGCTGAAGCACTCAAGTCAGATATCGATCTAAAAGCAAAGATACTCCACGTCTTATTCAAAAGGATCTGGGAGGAATAACAAATGCCGGCAGACTGGAAAGAAGGACATCTTATCAAGATACCAAAGAAAGGAGATCTGAGCAAATGTGAGAACTACAGAGGGATCACACCCTTGTCAGTACCAGGGAAAGTCTTCAACAGAGTGTTGTTGAGCAGAATGAAATATCCAGTAGATGCTCAACTTCGACATCAACAAGCTGGTTTCTGTAAGGATCGGTCGTTCACAGACCAAATCGCAACACTACGAATCATCGTTGAACAATCAATTGAATGGAACTCGCCACTGTACATCAACTTCATTAACTATGAGAAGGCGTTTGACAGTGTAGACAGGAGAACACTATGGAAACTACTTCAAAACTACGGAGTACCAGAGAAACTCGTCAACATCATCCAGAATCCTTACGACGGAACACAGTACAGAATTGTTCATGGAGGACAACTGACAAATGCATTCCCAGTGAGGACCGGAGTCAGACAAAGGCTGCCTACTCTCGCCCTTTCTTTTCCTTCGAGTAGTTGACTGAATGCAAGTGAAGACAACCAGTGTAGCAGCAACCTCAGCATCAGTAGGCCTGAACATACTTAAGGGAAAGAGTAAGATCCTCAAATGCAACACACGGAGCACCAACCCGATTGGACTTGATTGGGAAACTCTGGAGGAAGTGGATAAATTCACGTACCTGAGAAGCATCATCGACGAACAAAGAGGGTCCAATACAGATGTAAAGGCAAGGGTTAGCAAGCCAAGGGCAGCATTCCCACAGTTGAAGAATATATGGGACTCAAAACAACTGTCAACCAACCTCGATGCCAGATACTTCAATTCGAACATCAAGACAGCTCTGCTGTATGGAGCTAATACGTGGAGAATTACTGTAAACATCTTAAGAAGGGTACAGGTATTTATAAACAACTGTCTACACAAGAAACTGAATGTCCGTTGGCCGGAAACCATCAGCAACAGCTTACTATGGGAGAGGACAAACCAACTTCCAGCCGAAGAGGAAATTAGGAAAAGACGTTGGAAATGGATAGGACAAACATTGGGGAAATCATCAGACTGCATCACGAGACAAGTATTAACATGGAATCCTGTTGGGAAACGGTGAAGAGGAAGGCCAAAGAACACACTGTATCGATAATCGGAAGCAGATATTAAAAGGATGAACAGTAACTGGAAACAGCTGGAAAGGATTGCTCAGGACAGAGTTCAATGAAGAATACTGATGAACGGCCTATGCTCCTCTGTGAGGGGTAACGGGCGTAAGTAAGTAAGTATCTATTGTTTGTATTCATGATTGATCTCAATGAGTACCACATAATACTACGAATCACTGGACAGCTGATTCGTCCTAGAATGCGACTTCTTACAAGCACATATCCTAGATTCCTTCGAGAAATCTTACAAATATATACAAAGATCAAAAGAAAAAGCAACCGAATTCGTAACTTCATAATAAAGTAAATATTCGGGAAAGAACGAAGTGAACTAACTTGAGATCATTTATGGGGAGGAATTAGTTAGTTAACCATTCATAAATCCAAGTGTCTAAACACTTATCCTTTATTCGTTATCTGTTATTGGTAATAAAGCTACTTACAAACTGAAGCCTGGATTATAAATATTTAAACAAGTCTTTAAATACAATTTGTACAGAAGTGAATGCATTTTGCTGATAAACACTGGTAGAGTTATGGAGTCCTGTTGTCTATTTGTCGGACAGACATTAATTTACAAGCTATATGTATAGCCATATGGTACTCAAAACCGTGACTGCGTTATTATCAATCTCATGTTTGGATAAACGAGGAGGGTAGGGCATGAGGTTAGCAACTCTATTCAGTAAAAAACGACATTGCTAAAGAAAACGAAAACGAGAAAAAGACGTTGAAACTATCCGAATACCGCCCTAGGAGTTGGAGGATCTTCATTTAGAAGGGTTGTAACGCATCGTAGTGAAAGCCGAGTTTCTTCGGAAGTCACGAAGCACATGTCCATTCTGACAATAAGAGTAACAATTAACGTAGGTGCATGGAATGTCCGCACGATGTGAAAGACCGAGGGAACCATCCAAGTCGCTGAGGAACTAAAAGATACAAACTGGAAACTCATTGGTTGCAAACTGGAGAGAAAAGATTCGTCACGGGAGAAGTACTGTTGTTTTCTAGTCATGAAGAAAAGTTGTCTCACATACATTGGGTAAAACTAACGTCGCCCAAAGAAGCATGTAAAGCACTCATAGAACGAGAACCTCAAGGACCTAAGATCATTAATATCCCACATGACAAAGAAGGAGCAATCACAACGAACATCTTCCAGTGCTATGCACCCACCAACGACAGCAACGAAAACAATAGAGACAATTTCTATGGGAGAGAGAGAAATGCCCACCCAAAGACCTAACCATTTTAATGGGACATCTGGACGCCAATGTTGGAACGGGCAACGCCGTGAATAGGGATATCATGAATAGACATGGACTGAGAGAAATGAGCGATAACAGGGAGAGATTCATAAATCTATGTGTCTTCAGATAATTAATATAGGTAGTGCCATATTTTTTCACAAACGCATAAACAAGAGCAGAGAAAACGTGGGAACAAAGAGGAGAGCTAATATAGCTTTAGATCACAATCTAATATTGCCCAAAGTAAACAGACTAAAGGAACACTGAAAAACTGGAGAAGTAACATTATAAAAGTTTAATACGACCTTTCTTTAGGATACTACAAACTCAGGGGATTCAAGATATCTATCAATAATAAGTTCCACGCCTATCACGATCTACTAGAAAAAGAGGAAACTACCGCGGAGAGAAAATGGAAAGGCATCATAATTCATTAAACACTTGATCTCATTACACAAAGTCAAGTAAATAGGATTTTTAGATTTAGCCAATGCATAGTTGAAAATTATTCAACGTGTCTGATGTAAGCAGGAGACACTAAACACATGAATATTCAGCACGTCCATAGCTAATATGGTAAGGAAATTGTCGGTTTTGTAATTGCTTTCATTCATAAATGAGGATAGAAAATGATGAAGCACAGTGCAAAACTTTCAGTTTCCTTAAGAATATCATATAGTGTACACTGACAACTTGTCTAGGACTTGAACTATGAACTTCCAGGTATTACGATGAAAGCCTGATAAGAACTATTTAGTCTAATTCGAAAGTATTTGGATTCGCCTGTTGATTTATCATCGATTGTAATTGATCAGTCTCTGTTGCCATATGTGCATCCTGTGAGGACTCCATTGATATAGAGGTAGCACAAGTATGATTGCCTGGACTCAGTAGTTTAGACATGAACGCTGTGGCGTTTAGCATGAAGTGGACTGAACTCGAGCCCCCCTGTGAACATCAACATTGAGATGCAGACACATCCAGCTGATGATCCCCAAATAAGATGAAACGCGCTGCTTGTATTCCACTTACCAGTCATAATCCAATTCAAACTATCTAGTATATTTTATTTATTGTGTATTTTGCTAATGTTCTAAAAATGTACTGTCATCAACATCTTTGTAATACATCTAAGTATCATTATCATATGAATGCTATTAAGATATGTTACAACGATCCCCATTTAGTTTCGTTTGCTAATGATGAAACATAACTTTTTATCACAGGTTTTCGTTATTGTAAAAGTATTCAATGAACTACTAAGATTCAGGTAATGTCTCATCATAATTAATATTCGAATTTCTGATGACAAAAGTTATTAAGTAAATTTGATGTGTAATCATTCATTTCCTTTAATCTATAGGAATATTAAAAATAATTATCTGCAAGCACAGAGACTCATTTACAACAGTATATTGGATCAAGTAGATAATCTTGAAGATATGTGAAAAATCAGGTAGGGTTTCTATCTTGATTAATTCCGTAACCACAATCTCATGCTGTTCGATTATGACCTGTGTGATTTACTAATGACACGAAGCACAGTAATTAAAAGAAAAAATAGAAACAATTGGATAAATTTAACAAAATGCTGATCATACTGTTGATAAATTTATGAAATCCATTCTTTTATTAAATGTAAACCATGAAATGAAAATTCTTGAAAATAACAATAGTACTAAACTAATTCCAATGGATTTACTATTGCAAAGAGCCATATCTTACGTCATTTATAACAGTACTGTTTTACTCAGATCATAAATAGTGAAATGCCTGTTTGTTCCGTTATTTCTGAAGGTTACATATTTTATGATCTGTCTATAAAAGCGTTTTACAATCCAGCTAGTACAACAAATTTTGATTAGTTTTTTTAACAGTATTGTTTACAACAGCTTTGTCACACCTATGTTCTGAAGTTTGGATTGATTCATCATTGCATTTTTGTCTCTACGGCTTAATAATGAATAAAACAACCTTTGTCTTTTTACTTCTGAAAAGAGCATGTTTTTATAGTAACTTAGAAATATTTTTAAAGATTATCCGCAACATCTCTTACCTAGAATAAAGAAGTAAAATGCCATAAGCAGTATTTCACTAGAATGGAATTTAAATTAACTTCTGATCATCCTAGTAACTACTGAATTCAACAACCAACAGTGCAATCATTGGATTTATATTTCTTAAAAATATAGCTGTATAAACCATCAGCTACAACATTATTTTGAAATTAAGAGGGAATTCAGTAGTTGAAGTATTATCCTTTTACTATCTTTGTTTCCATACTCTTAGATTCTAAGTAATTTATTTAACGGTGATATTTATCGATTATACGGTTCATCAAGTCATTACCGTATATATATATATATATATATATATATATATATATATATATATATATAAGTAGATAGATATTTGACCTTTCATGTCTAGTACATAAACCGTTTGCCTAAAATCATTGTTCACTTTCACAAATGATCCAAAAATATTCAATCATCGTATTTTATAATATTATGCATACCGATAGAAGTTAGAAGTCAATAAATTGTTACATATGTGGGAATTGTTGATACACAACATGTAAGTATACAGTTACCCACTGTTTCTGATCTCAACACGGTTTTTTGAGAACTTGTTAATTCACAGATGAGGTAACAGTTTCTGCTTGTAAGAGGAAAATTATTAAACACCTGATATATACAAAAACAATATTTAAAATATTTACAGATGAATACATTCAACACCTTTAAAAGTAGTTAAATATATGTCCGTTCTATATAGTGTAGGCCTGCTTGTAGCATGTAATTTGTCAAACATGTTCCCTGGTTTTCTAATACTGAGGAGAGGAGGCACAAGAATCATTAGAAGACATCGATTTCAGATTGTCAATTAAATTACTTAGTGCACTAATTGGCAAAAATAAATGTAATGAATAACCGATTATGCATAAGGGTTTATGTGAACAGTCAGGACAACATTTTGTCAGTCACTGACGTTGAGTAACTCATTTAAAGATAATGCTTCGGTAATACCAGTAGTTAATTTGAATAGTAAAATTCACGATATGCGAGATAGCATACATATGTACACCATTTCCATTGTCTCTGGGGTAGAAATACATCCAGTTGCAGTGTCTAGATATGATAAAATTACACATCCTTTATTCTGCTTCTAGCCATAATTCATGTACGCCAATACTTGTTCCTAAAAGGCTGTTTACTAAAGATGGATAAACGCTAACATGCATTAACTGAATGGAATACTAAATATAAAAACAGGTAATCACAAACCCTTATTAATTGTTTTTTAAACAACGTATGACAATTCTATTTAAAAATGGCTGTGAATCAAATGTCAGACGAAGTATAAACTAGGTTTTTTTAGGAAGGAAATATATATATATTATATATATAATATATATATATATACTAGAAAAACCACGTGTATTACTACCTGATACATTCGACTGAAAATTGTTAGAATAATACTATCTGTTGAAAATATGGTTGAAAATAATACTAAGTATGGTCAATATTTTATTTAACTTAAAGCAATATACGATAGCATACATCTCAATCGTATATTACTTACAAATATTTATCTTTTCTTTACGGTATTAGAAAATAATACTTTCAGTAACGATCTTCGAAAGGATTGGCGGTTGAGTGATATGACTACCTATTCTCATATTCCGTCTTCTTGTTTGCATTTGTGACAGATTGATGTTGATCAGGCACCACTGGAAACTAGAGAGTACTAAGCAACTGCTTCGTCCTAGCATTGGACTCCTTGACGGTATATGCTCTCAACTCCACCGCGAAATGCCGGCCGGTTCCTTCAGGTTGACGAATGCTTATTTATCTGCACCACTGAGCCGACAGGTATCCAATGGTAGAATTCCAACTTCCATCACATTGTGATATAAGGAGATAGTCGTCCATTGTTACTAATGACAACCGTCTCATTCCTGGCAAATCTGAACTCCATCCGTTATGACTTTTGGTATTTTACTAGTAACTCTACTATTAGCAACCTTCTTTTTCTACTGCTATAACAATGACAGAGTTTTTTGTTATGATCTTTTGAATAATCTACTGAATAATTTCATATTAATTCGGATGTTCTGATAACTAATTTTTATAATTTATAGTCCATATAAATCAGTGTTTTAAGTATTTTGCTTATAATTTTCTAAGTAGTACTAAAAAATTTAATTAACAATATTATATCACGTAGAATAGATATATAATTAGATTTCTTTTGGCAATTGTTTTTCATATATTGAATTAAATTTCACACTTTGACCTTTGAACTGTTCAGGTCATCAATTACTGTATCTTCTGCTTGTTGTTACTGTGTATATGAATAAATTTTGGTATATCTTTAATAAGTTCACCCCCCCCCTCTTCTTTTTTAATAAAATACGCTCACATACTCATGGTTAAATAGAGTAGTAAAATAAATTGAAGTGACAGATATGAAAATAATTCAAAGAATATATATATATATAGATTTACTTATTTAACTAGTAATAAATACTATTCATGTATTAACTAATATACTACAAGTCACTAAGTGTACTCATTCAACCAGTTAACTAAATAGGTAGTTTAATTTCATTTTGATAGATAACATGAGATGTTATAGAATAAAGTTTACTTCACATTCTAATCTATATAACAAATATGAAGAGTTCTTATGTACGTGTCACATAAAAAAAGAAAAGTTAACCAGCTTGTGATTATAAATTAAATGACCTCATTTTAATTATCTGATGAACTTGTGACAATTTTTATTATAATTATTACGTGATAATAAATAGACTTGAAGTAGTTTGATATGAATAACTTTTAGCATTATACTCATACACTATAGTAAAATGATATCCAAAGTTAGATGTTATGCATGTGTATAAGAATAGCTCAGCTTTTATCTTATTCTTACCACGATTATTGCAAAAACTGTTGAACACTGTAAATCTGGCTCGTCGTAGTTCCGGACTTTGTATCAGTGCTAAGCTTAGTTTTGTCTCATCATTCGTTACGTATTAAGATGTAATAGGCGATCTGTTAATAGATTTTACAAAAATGTAAATAATTGTTTCGACATAATGAATGAAAATAACTGCATGTCCCGAGGGTTGTGTTTGTATACTTGTTTGAAGTGGAATTCATAGTAATTAAAATCGATTTGGGAATGTGATTTGTTATAACTGAATATGTATACATTTATTCTAGCTGTTTATACATCTTGAAATGCAGAAGTGAGATGACACATTAGTAATAATACATAACGATAATTGAACATACTATTCAAAGTGTTGTTAGCTGATACCTATGTAAACTTAGTTAACTTGACCATCGTTCTGTGAGATACTACCGGTGGATAATTAGTTTATGCACTAAGGCTAACATCATGGAGGTTTTCAAAACCTTTAGTGTAAATATTGAAAAATAGCATGTATTACAATTTTCTAGCCATACAATAATCAATTCTAGGTTAGAAGTAGACTGCATTCTTCAAAATCATGGTAAATTCGAAGGTTGAATTTTATTATGAAAAAAATCAGCTGAAAAAAATCATGATAAACTAGAAATTGACAAACAACTGAATAATCTAACTAGGCATTTCTTATCAGTTTTTATCCAAGATTCTATACAGAGTTGAAATTTCCTGTCTTATTGAAAGCATATTATCCTTAAACGACTGGGTAAAATCCATTAGTTCACATTTTCAGCCTCAATCGATTCATAATACCTAGTGATGACGACGTACTACTATCAGTGATTAGTGTTATGTAAAATAAAATAAATTTATGTATTAGTGCTAGTCAATTGAAATAAAATGAAATTAAACTTGATGAATACTATAATTTTATATCCCCATATTAACAATGATGTTCATGTAGAAGTAGGCATTATCTACAGTTGTTAATGAAAATCAGCATCAGTTTGCTAGTGACGGACTACCATTCGTTTTCGGATTACCTCAATAAGATATAAGAACAAATTTCACCATTCATTTGTTCAAATTTAACTCATTCCATGTAATAGTAATCATCATGGAATACAGTTACTTGATATCCAAATCAGTTGGAATTTATGGAATAAATATTTTTGTATGTGTATGTGAGTACGGTAACTAGAGATGGTATAGTAAAAATTTACATTTAAATCTCGTGGAGATTATTAAATCTGAACCAGACATCACGAATTTGCCTGAGTTAGACAACAACTGAAAACCAGGAAACACTCAACATGGTCACCTTCGAGAACTCCAGGAATTAGCTCCTAAAGTTAGTGACTGGTAAGGTGATATAGATTACTACTTGGTATTGTGAAGGAAACGTGATCAATGGAATTCAATTATGTCGGATATGAGACTATCACCTACTGATGGTAATAAGTGAAGTCATCCAATGCATATGTATTTCAAATAGACTGAAGATAAAAATATCAACTAGATCGGCCCAGTAGTCTAATGGTTAAGAGTTCGCCACGAAATTTTAAGATTCTGTGCTCGATTTGTTAGTTGGTTGGTGGATGTGAATTAATGTGGAGTCCCATACCGAGATAAATACTCAAAAGATGGTTAGGATTATTACATTATTAGCTGCTTCGTATCTATGTAATAATCGAAATTTTATGTAATAATAATCCTAAGATGAATGGCTGTTACAGTATTTTCTGCTAATAAACCATTATATTCCGTGTAAGTTATCGCAAGATAACTGGTAAATTACAAATTACTCTTAAATTTTTTATATAGCCCTACTGGAGAATGTACAGTGTACTCAAAAAATGCGCGAACTTCGTTTTTATTTACCACATAACGTTATTTTTTCCATGGATCTGTGATCCTAGCAAAAATTCCAGTAAATGTTAATTGACACATACCACTACATATGATCATGTAAATGAGTTGTAAAAAGTCAAAATATACCAGTCGGTTGATGTTGTAACTTATTTCAATAAATAACTTATTCTTATGGTCATTCTTCGTATATATAAATAAGGTGAAACTCTCGAGGCTTTGAGTATTCTGAAGTTCATTTTTATCACAATATGACAATAAGTAATATAAAATATATTTTACTGCTTCGTATTCCACGATAGTTTCCCAGCCGACATAATTTTGTAATTAAAATCATTTTAAAGAAGTATGTGAAATTATATCTTACAATTCATTCTGGTTGATCAGGGCATTAGTTTCTAGATACTGTTGAATAACAACTAGATACAGTGTGCTTAGTAAAACTAATTGATACAATTATTTACATACCACTCAAATTGTGCTTACCATATTCAGGATAAATTATTTAAAAAACATGGAGGAAAATAATGTAGTGCTCTCACTTAATGGTTTGGCTTTATGATTCACTTGTGATTATAGTATAGGCTGGTAAGTTCGATGTTGTTCTCAGTTATTTGGTCAGTAACTAAAATATCTTAAACAATCTACCAGATCATAACAAAACAACTGTATGCAAGAGCTAGCTAAGATCATTCAAAATCACTCACATGTGAAACTTAAATTAGCGTTGAAATGCGTCAAGCAAATCATATAGTAGAATATTAACTATTATTTCAACTAATAAATTAAAATACGTTTTGACTAATACAAAACTTTTTAACAAAAATTAGCACATTGTTTGATTTTTTTTCATAAATAGAACATTGTATATATTTAGTAGATGTACAATGCACAGTAATGCGAATTAGATGCTATAAACAATCAACCTCTTTATCATACCGCCTAAGTAGTTGTTATCATTATTATAAACACTGATCATTAGTGTCAGTTACATAACAGAGCTTGATTCGTTTAACATTACAACTTGTTGCTATGATATGACGCATAAACCTCTGACAGTTTTATTGTGTAATAAAGTTTGATTTGGTTTCTGTGTTGAACTGTACTTAAACAGTGGTAATGATGAGTAATTTATGCAAAGCTAGCATACCTATTAATAGAATCATTAATAAAATCATTGCACATTTTCAAACAAAATGAATCAGGTGAAAAAGTGAATAAAGCCTATGTATTTTTGAACTGCGGTTGTTTCGTGAAGATAGGTATTAAGTTTAGTTATTTGTATTCGTCACAAATTGATGTTGATCGAGTGCCACTGGAAACCTGAGAGTATTGAACAATTGTTTCTTCCTAGTATGAACATAGTAAGTAAGGCATTTGCTCAAGAATACTTGAATTTAGATAAACTTCAGATATGATATGTCATGAAGGAATAATGCGAAATTACATAAGTAATATTCTCATATGTATCAAAAAGTAGATAGTGGTTGGACAAACAAGTATTATTTTGTAAGTAGTTCTCTTTACATCTATACGGTTTTCATACTACCGATGTCTTGAGTACCGACCTCACTGAAAACTGATATTATGTAGAGATTTATATTGATATTGATTTCTCGTTTGGTTATTATTACTTGTGTTAAAATGAGAATAATAAACCATTTTTGACTGGTAACTCTAAACTTACCTAAAAGAAATATTACGTTAACAGGTAGATCTTTCAAACAGTGTCTCACTTGGGACTTTGAATAAAAATGTTTCACGCTTTCTATTTAGTTGTAGGACGAACATCAGTCTCGTTTTATCAAGATATTTGACTAAAGGAACTTTAATGGATTTGCTTCCTTCTTTGTACTAATTCGCAGAAATTGCCATTTAATACGCAATATGGTTAAGATGATTACTAAACCATCGCATTTGTTGATAATTCATACTCATGTGTACTAATTATTTTTACTAACATTACATCATATATCATTTGTGATAAAATACTTCGCAATCATACTAAATTATGTAATCAGTTAGTGAATTGTACATATGACGTCAAATATCAATCACTTAATCAATCAATGCCTGTTACGCCAAGTGGAGCATAGACCGCCCACCAGCATTTTCCAACCAACTCTGTCCTGGGCTATCCTTTACAGCTCTTCTCAAGTGCTGTTCATTCTCTTCATGTCTCTTCCCAATTCCCGACGCAATGTGTTCTTGGGTCTTCCTCTGTTTCTGTGGCCTTTAGGATTCCAAGTCAGTGCTTGTCTTGTGACACAGTTTGATGGTTTCCTCAGTGTGTGTCCAATCCACCTCCAGAGTCTTTTCCTGATTTCTTCCTCGGCTGGAAGTTGATTAGTTCTCTGCCACAACAGGTTGTTGTTGATGGTATCTGGCCAACAGATCCGAAGAATCCTACGCAGACAGTTGTTTATAAATACTTGTATCTTCTGTAGGATACTTTTCGCAGTTCTCCAAGTTTCAGCTCCATACAACAGAACTCCGTCTGTAACCCCCCTAGGGCTGCTGCCGGTCCCAAGCCCGGATAAAGGAGGAGGGTTGGGCATGGGGTTAGCAACCCCATCCCGTAAAACAACAAATCTACTGAAAAACGCTAACCAGACGTCAAATATAAGGTATAATAAACTGATAGCCATCTGTTTAGTATTAGTTTCTCAATCGTTGTGTCTTGAATTAACTCATGGGTAAAAACAGATTTATATTATACACTGATGCAATAAATCAGTTAATAGGTAAACATGAAACTGCTCTCACATGCTCATATAATGCTGATACTTAGGTTGATTACATTGGATTCAAACTTAATTTATAGTGATTTAATTAAATCACCAAGATTCAAAGAATCATCATTTGTATATCATATAAACAATCCAAATATTATTTTGTGTGTAATTAAACGAAGTTAGTGTTTATCAAATCAAAAGTGCAGAATAAACAAATTTCAGGTCATGATCACTTGACTTCCGGTATGCAACCACTGTCTAGAAAAGTGGGAAGTATAGAATTGTACAAATAATATAAATATATATCAGCATATTATTCATAACAATGTTTGTAATCTAGTGTTTCGGAGATCGCTCAGTTTGAATTTGATATCATGAATTGACTTGGATTAAACAACCACTGAAAATGAGGAACCACTAGATAGCTATCTCATCCTGGTATGTGACTCTTCATGAGTGCTCACTCACTAAACCACTGATAAACCAAGCACAGGATCTTAAGAATTTTTGGCGAACTTTTAACTGTTAGTCTGTTGAGTCAAGCCAGTATCTAACAGTTGACATTCTTAAATTCGATCAATTCATAAGGTTTTTCCGTTACGCTACTTTTCTATTGTCATCAGTTTTCGATTTTTTCTTACCCAGCATAGCTGTAGTTCACTAATCGCTTTTCTTCACAAAACTCTAAATATTATCATCTGATATTAGTCACTTGTTGATTTAATCTGTAACTGGGTGTTGTGGAGATTGTTAATCTGAATTTATTATCAGCTGTCAAAAGTTTAGGCGCTTACAGGCTAACCTGAAGAACCTGAGGCGTATTATCTGATGTGGTCTTTTGTGTACACTGTTAAAGAGCCCCATACTCGATAGATACAACTATCTATTTCTTCCTGGTTTTTAACGGTTACCTAAAGCAGGTCAGTTCTTGATATAGAATTCATACAATTAATGATATCAACATAATCTTGATTAGTAATACCATGCTTTTCCACACAATCTACCTTAAGTCTACCTCTTAAGTATTGATATGAAAACAACTTTTATTTAATGAAGTAAATCAAAAGTACATCGTTTAATAGCTTCTGGAAAGATAAGTTACCTTATATTCTTAGTACAGAAATCTATAATTTTCTTCTATACTGATGATGCTTTATCACTTTAACCGATGCAAAGCAAACTCAAAAGGTTTAATAAAATTAACATGGTGTTCTGAAATTCTGCAGCATTTGGTTACTAATATTGGCGAAATTCTTCTTCAAAGTTAAACGCAAATTATTGTGATTACATTATACAAATAAATTAGGTGAGATGATATTAAAATTTATTCAATCACTGTCACATATAGTCAATTAATTTCTTTTATTCACATTTATCTTTGTGTCATTTATCACTGTTTGAATCTTATTCATGTTTACTGTAATCATCAAATTTTACCAAGAAACTAAATATATTAAATAAATAGTTGCTTCTAATTGATAACGTAAACTTTTGTATTTACTCAGGTTGGGTTATGATTTAACAAGCGGAATCCAAGAAAAGTGTTTCGTCCTATTTGAAACTCGTTGAGTGGACGTACCTGCATCCCAAATATTGATGTTCATATTGGGACTCGAACACAATTTCATCCTAGTAAACTTTTATTTGTTATTTCACTAATATGTTTCTCAATAAATCGGAATTATCACTTTTTTCCAGTATATCAAGTAAAGTAATCTAGTTTTAAGACTTTAATTAGTCATTGAAAATTCCCATTTCAAGTAACAGGGTAATAAACTTTTAATCCACCCTCCCAACGTGGTTTTATTTTTCCTTCCACAACTGTTGACAAAGTGTAAACTTTATTTATATGTGATTAAGACTACTCAAAGTAAGCCCTTGATATTACATTATTATCTTGTAAATCAAATGAGGAAAACTTTTGATCTTAGTTGTTTGTTTATTATTTGAACTGTTATTATGACTTCCTTCTTGATAAACAAGAATATTTGTTTGATCTTAAGGTTGTATATTTCTTATTAGAGGTCATGAAGAGAATTTCATAGAAACTATGTGAGTAATAATTTGCATGATGAATATTTCAATCACCTGTAATATAATCGTATTGAAGCTGTGTTATTTGGTTATCTCCAAATGACAATGTATTGTGTGTAGCCTGTATGATTGTAAGAATATCTTTATTTTCTTTAAATAAAGTTGCGTTTGTGTCTTAGTTAGTCAACAGGAGACCCATCTTGACTTAGATTTTCTGATAGCTGATACTTGTTAGTAAGGCATATTTACAATATTGTGAAAGTGATACCGCCTATGGGATGTAAGTTCACTTCACCAAATCATGATAAATATAACATTATCAGTGAGTTATTAGGTCCACGATTATTCCTGATGCTTATATTCCTTTCTTATTCACTGTAACACTCAATCAATCAATGCCTGTTATGCCAAGTGGAGCATAGACCGCCCACCAGCATTCTCCAGCCAACTCTGTCCTGGGATTTCCGTTCTAGCTCTTCCCAAGTGCTGTTCATTCTCTTCATGTCTGTTTCCAATTCCCGACGCAATGTGTTCTTGGGTCTTCCTCTGTTTCTGTGGCCTTTAGGATTCCAAGTCAGTGCTTGTCTTGTGACACAGTTTGATGGTTTCCTCAGTGTGTGTCCAATCCATCTCCAGCGTCTTTTCCTAATTTCTTCCTCAACTGGAAGTTGATTAGTTCTCTGCCACAACAGGTTGTTGTTGATGGTATCTGGCCAACAGATCCGAAGAATCCTACGCAGACAGTTGTTTATAAATACTTGTATCTTCTGTAGGATACTTTTCGTAGTTCTCCAAGTTTCAGCTCCATACAACAGGACTGTCTTCACATTTGTGTTGAAAATTTTGACTTTTATATTGACTGACAGTTGGTTTGAGTTCCAGATGTTTTTCAGTTGTAGGAATGCTACCCTTGCCTTACCAATCCGCGCCTTCACATCCGAATCAGACCCTCCTCGTTTGTCGATGATGCTGCCCAAATATGTAAAGGTTTCAACGTCTTCCAGAATTTCTCCGTCAAGTGTAATTGGGTTAGTGTTTGCTGTTTTGTATCGGAGGATCTTGCTTTTCCCTTTGTGTATGTTGAGGCCTACTGCTGCTGAGGCTGCTGCTATATTGTTGGTCTTCCTCTGCATTTGATGATGTGTGTGAGAAAGAAGAGCTAGGTCATCTGCAAAATCCAAGTCATCTAGTTTCGTCGATGTTGTCCATTGTATTCCGAGAGTGCCTTCAGATGTTGCAGTCTTCATGATCCAGTCGATGACCAGTAGGAAGAGGAAGGGTGAGAGTAAGCAGCCTTGTCTGACACCGGTCTTCACTTCGAATGAATCTGTGAGCTGACCTCCATGCACGATTTTTCAATGTAGTCCGTCGTAAGAATTTCGTATGATGTTGACTATCTTCTCAGGTACGCCGTAATGCCGTAGAAGGCTCCATAATATTCTCCTATCCACGCTGTCGAATGCCTTTTCATAGTCGATGAAGTTGATGTAAAGTGGTGAATTCCATTCAATTGATTGTTCAACAATGAACCGTAGAGTAGCGATTTGATCGGTACATGATCGATCTTTACGAAATCCGGCCTGTTGATCTCGGAGTTGGCCGTCGACTGGGTCCTTTAATCTGTTCAATAACACTCTGTTGAAGACCTTTCCTGGTACTGAAAGTAGAGTAATGCCTCTGTAGTTCTCACAATTGTTGAGATCGCCTTTCTTTGGTATCTTGATGAGGTGCCCTTCTTTCCAGTCTGCTGGAACTTGTTCTTCCCAAATCTTCCTGAAGAGAATGTGGAGTATCTTTGAAGTTGTTTCTATATCTGTCTTCAGTGCCTCCGCTGGTATGTTGTCTGGTCCTGCTGACTTACCACTCTTGATCTGTCTGATGGCCATTTTGATTTCTTCGACTGTTGGTGGGTCTGTGCTTATAGGGAGATCCGTGGCTGCTGCTTCGATGACTGGTGGGTTCAGTGGGGCTGGTCTATTCAAGAGTTCTTGGAAGTGCTCTGACCACCTGTTCCGTTGTTCATGCACTTCAGTGATTGGTTTGCCAGCCTTGTTCTTGATTGGCCGTTCTGGCTTGTTGAATTTCCCAGCTAACTTCTTCGTTGTATCGTATAAGAGCCTCATATTTCCTTCTCTTGCAGCTTTTTCCGCTGTCATTGCTAGGTCCTCAACAAATTTTCGTTTATCCAACCTGATGCTCCTCTTCACTTGCTTGTTGACTTCGGTGTATTCGGCCTGTGCCTTGGCTTTCTCTGCTCTTGTCCGACTGTTATTAATAGCTGTCTTTCTGTTCCTCCTTTCTTGGATCTTGTCCAGAGTGCTAACAGAAATCCACTCTTTTTGGTGTTGTTTCTTGAGACCCCAAACCTCCTGACATGTTGAGGTTATTGTTCCCTTAATCTCTTTCCAGTTGTCTTCCATATTAGTTCCACCTTTTTTTAGTTGATCATGAAATGCCTGGAACTTGTTGCTGAGAATTAATTTGAATTCGTTGCGTTTGTTAGTATCCCGGAGAAGGGCTGTATTAAACTTGTGTAATACTGCTGCTCCAGTTGTCCAGTGCTTCCTCAGCTTCAGTTTCATTTTAGTTACCACCAAATGGTGATCTGAAGCTATGTCGGCTCCTCTCCTTGCTCTTACGTCTTCCATGGTCCTTCTAAACTTCTTATTGATGCAGATGTGGTCGATTTGGTTCTCCGTAATGTGGTCCGGTGAAACCCATGTAGTTTTGTGTATACGTTTGTGGGAGAAAATGGTGCCACCTATAATCATTTTGTTGAAGGCACATAAGTTCACAAACCTCTCACCGTTATCATTCCTTTCTCCCAGTCCATGTTGTCCCATGATGTCTTCATACCCGGTGTTATCCACTCCGACCTTGGCGTTGAAGTCGCCCATCAGAATGGTCAGGTCCTTGGCTGAAAATTTCTCGATGATTGACTGCAGCCTCGCATAGAACTGGTCTTTGTCGTCTTCGTGGCTGTCATTGGTGGGTGCGTAGCACTGGATGACATTCATTGCAATCCCTTCCTTCTTCGTCTTGAAGGATGCTGTGATGATCCTAGGTCCATGAGGTTCCCATCTTATAAGAGACTTCCATGCATCTAGGGATAACACCAATGCTACTCCTTGTGTGTGGGGGGCGTTTTCTTCTTCGTGGCCGGAGTATAAAAGCACATTTCCCGAGGATAACCGTTGCTGTCCAGCTTGCACCCAATGCGTTTCGCTTATTCCAAGTATCTTCAGGCTGTATCTTTTCATTTCTTCAGCTATTTGCATGGTCCTCCCTGTTTTCCACAGCGTGCGGACATTCCACGTACCTATATTAATTGTTGCTCTGGTTGTCAGAAGAGACATCGGCCTCGTGGCTTCCGAAGAAACTCGGCTTTCACCATGAGGCGTCATAACATACCTTCCAACTCCCAGGGCAGAGTGAAAATGGTTATAAAGGTTTTTACTGGTTAGCGTTTTTTAGCACGTTTGCTGTTTTACGGGATGGGGTTGCTAGCCCCATGCCCAACCCTCCTCCTTTATCCGGGCTTGGGACCGGCAGCAACCCTAGGGGCTACAGGCGGTGTTCACTGTAACACTGGTATACTCGTTTTTCCATGTTAACATTTATATTAACTCTCAGTAATAGATATTTTGTACAAATTGTTCATCTAAATATACGATAACCGACTTTTGGAATTAACTATTTCAATTCCTGCTGCAGTGTTTCCACTTTGGTAAAATATTGAACAAGTTTTCAACATAAGTATCTATTAGTGATTATATTGGTTGACACTTGTTTCTATTAGAAAAAAATGACTATGAATACACTGGAAGTATTTTCTTTCACAACCTGTAACTGAAAATTATAGGTGAACCAATGATTGGTAGGTAAATTCAAAGATGAAGCTAACATGAATTAGGCACATATGATATTTACCAGGTTGGCAAAACATTCTTCTCATTAAAAAGTATAGCTCGAAGGACATAACACCGTCAAAAGATAAGACAGTCTCCAATCTCTAAGGGCAGTAACGTTAGTACAAATAATCAGCATTATTTACTAATAATTGGCGTCCCCCAATGATATAGTACCAAACTATGACTTCAAAGAAGTTACTTTATAAAATTCATTATTAGTTGTTAGTTGGAGAGTTAATGAATTGTGTTGTTTCATGGGAATATAAACCAATATCACTAACTATAATTATCTCTTTAGGAACAATGATAGCACAAATGACCACAAGTTGTAAGGCTGAAAATGAAGAAAAGATATCAGCTAATCAATCAGTGAAAATCATCTAGCACTGGACGTGTGCTACTTTCTACTCTTGAACTAATTACGAACCAAACTGAACCTATCATAGGACCCTCATTTCTCAAGGCAAATATGGCACTATTAACTCATTAAGTTGAACTTCTGAAAACACTTGCTCAATGCCCATCAGTTTTTAACTGGTTCTTCAGATGATGTAAAGGAAGTAGGTGATTGGTTAAGTAGTAAGTCTAAGATCCCACGCAATTTCACCAAACAAACACAGTAGTTTCTTAATCCTTGTTTTTCAATAGTTGTTATGTCGATAGAAGCAATCCATCTCAATAGGAAACCGAAGAAACTATCGGTGTTTTTATGATATTCAGTGGACAAGTCATTGTAACTCAGTAAATAAGTTTGTAATTCATCACTATATATAATCTAAAAATGTACTCTGTAATCCTATTACGTAGATCTTAACATTTGATACTTTTCAATTAAGCTGTAATTTAATAAATGCAACTGTGCAAATATGCGTTGTGATATGCATTAGAATCAATTGTAACTCAAAGTTTTAAATTCTGCTCACTATTGTTAGAAGTTAAGGCTGTTGTTAAGTACACAGTAACTCCGTCTGTCTTCCAAACCGAGCATGTAAATAAATAACAAATAGTGAGTGAGATGAAAACTTCTTTCACTGCACTGTTACTCTGCTAGCTCATTTTTCACATAATCATAAGCAGCACGTGATAATTTAGACGTATTAAGTGTCATTCTCAGAAAAGCTACTTAGTGACTGCATTTCCTACTATTATGATATAATTTCGAGGTGAATTCATTATACATTGAGCACTGAGTAATAATTATTGACATAGGTGTCGAATCCTTAATGCTGATCAACTTTCACAGATCAGTTCGTAATATAACCACTAATCAAACTGGCTAGATGTCACATGCACTATGTTTGACACTAGAGGTTGTAAGTATTTGATAGGGGATTCTAAACAGGTGGCACTAGTTTCTTTAAGATTACTGTTCCATTTTGTTGATGACTCCCAGCTAATACAAAGCTCAAATCCATGGTTTGTTACTGACTATCTCTAATTACTTAACAGTGTCTGATTGCATGAACCACTTTAGAATAATAAATAGTTGTTGATTCATATCAGAGAGTCAGTCAGATCACAGTTGTTTTATTTGTTAAGCACATGTTTCCCTACATTTCTATTGTATGTCTAATTATTATTTTACTAAATACGACATGAATATTGACATGATGAAAATGTGAAATGTCGTACTCATTTTCTTTAAGTGATAATATTTCTCAATAAATCTTTTAGTTGTTGTTGTTTCTTTACCATATCTGGGCTTTAGTTTATTTCACATGTTTACTTATTAGTTGGTCAACTAACAACTGACTGCTTGTTTTGTCTTGTCTAGATAGATTACTATATAATACATCATAGTATATAATGTATCGTGCAATATTTCTCATGTTACTTGTGATTAGATATGCTGTATTTTGCTAGTTTAGACTGAATTACCTACTGGTATTTCGTATTTGTCAAGATTATTACAGATATGAGTAAAGAATATAATTTTATGTGATTCTCGTGTTAGAAAACTATTTTTAATAACATCAATACTTTTCAGTGTAGACTGTCTAAGTAAATAATTGACAGTTGTATATTTCGTAGATAAAAAAGGGAGGAATACTGGAAAAGAAAGAAACTAGCTTAATACAAGTAATATTAACTTAAAAATTTACAATTGAGTGCATTATCAATACACTGATGACATATTACACATACCTTTGCTTAATACTGTTTTTGTATACATACATTATTATATATTTCACAAGGTGCACCAGTGGGTATGACACGTACCAAGTTGTATGGGTTCGTTCAGATACAATGTAGATATGCTAATCTAAAGGGTTCATCACTAGAATATATGCACATATGGCAAGTTGTCAATTTAATCTAATCATAAAACGTTTCTTATATAGGGTGTAATATACTGATGATCTTCATAGATAAATAAATTGACGGTAATTAAAGAAAAACATAAGAAACAAACAGTTCGTTTGGTTAAAAGAAACTGACAGTTAGTTTACTAAATATATGTAACATGTTAGTTCACAAATGATGCAAAAGGCGACTACTAAGAGTGTAATTAATATGCAACGTTGTTATTAAATAAAACATTTAAATATTGTAGTCTGAAATCTACATAGTTCAGATGTATCATGTAGAGTCTAATCAACGAAATATAATATCTTTACAATATTTTGCAATTACTCTGAATGGAAGTTTAGGAAAGTGATGCAACAGATAAATTATTTTATGGTGTCTTGTATACTGGGACTAAGTTATTTTTCAACTAAAATAATTTATAGTTTTTGAATAGTGGTTTTAGTTCATATGTGTAATCATCGCCATCAGTTAATAGGTTATACATTAAATGATAATCATCTTACGACTTCTTGTTGATTGTGCAATTTAGTTCTGCCAGATGACTCAATATCCAGTAGGATATGTCTATAAGTTCTTTTATGAGCTATATTTATGAACTGGGTCCTACAGAAATAGTCTATTACCTCGAAATTAATCTGTGGTAATCAGAACAATAATTATTTAAAGAACATTCTATCACTTACTTACAACTGTAAGACATCCAGTTATTTGATAATGACTACGTATATTTGTTGTACCATAAAAGTCTACGACTATAACCACTTTGTCTGTAGAGTTAAAGGTTAAGACTAACGACTGTTGAAAAAAGGACACTGGATTCCGATTGCCAGTCAAAATCCAACTTAAATAATACTTGTGATTAACAGCTATATCGGGGCAAGTCGCTCAGGATGCTAATAATACAACAGAAACTGACCAGCTTCAGTTTATAATAGGTCAACGGGAAGACATAAGTTCATCCTAACGTACAATGCAGTAGTTTAAAGTAATATTTTCGTGCACTTATGGGGATATATTCATTTAATACCTTTTCTTATCTGCAATCAAAGTATAAAAATAAAAAAAAGGGTTGTTTGATACAATATACACAAAGATTTGTGTGAAATCCGAAAAACCTACAGAAATTGATCCATGATGATTATCAGCCAGAAATTGATCAAATCTCTATCGAACTGGAAATACCTATTTTCTGAAAACTATTGTCACTATCCGCTAAAAATTAATTTTGGTCAAGAGAAATAAATAAAATACGTCTAGAATCGCTATCGTTTGGCTTTAATAATGTCAATAAAACTGACCTACTGATTAACTAATTATTTCTTACTCATTCGTTGATATCATAGCAACTAGATCGTTTCATCTTGTTATGACCCACATTTATGCCAGTTGTAATTGCGCTGAAATGTTTTCTTTGCTATTTACACCTGTTTGATCATAGTAAATAAAGATAAATTTGAATAGAAAATCCATACATCTATTCTGTGATAATCATTTGAGGGTAATGATAGTGATTATCACAAAATTAGTGATCTTTGAACTGTTTAGACCAATAAATTAGGTGATAGATATAGAAATGTATAAACCTGTTAGTAGGCTTGGTAATGAGCTAATTTGTCTTCTGCTTTTTGTTTTAGCAAATTAAAAGTCTAATTCCAATCGTTGAACTATTATTACTGAATAAGTATTTCACTTAAGTAAGTTGAAGAACATGAATAACATGGATATAAATCAAGCGGAACCCCATCAGTAACCAAAAGGGATATTGAGCAAATGATTTATCATTTTTCAAAATCTCTCATCAGTATGTACCAGCGACTCTTACTGAAATTTAATTCAGGGTACTTAAGCATAATGACAGGCATTAACTTCAGACCACTGATCTAGAACTCAATAGCAAACGTTTTCAGCTGCTGCCTGAGTCTCAGTAACAACTGGTGACCTATAAATTAAATCAGGAATTCACTGGTAAAATAACGACAGCGTTATATCGGTAACAAATTGAAGTTGGAAGCACAGATTGTTGGATTTTAACCAGGTGATGCGTAAAATTTTATCTCTAGTAATACTTAAGTATCTCATAAAGTAATGGGAGCATTTTATTGAAATCTTCTAGATTAGAAAGAAACAACTGTTTAATGCTGATTGACAGTCATAGTTTCTAGGATGATAGAACGAATTCAATATTGCTTTATCATATGTATACTATCTTAGAATCTAAGCCTAGTTCGACTTAGAAACTCAATTTCGTAGTTACGTCACAGCTTCCATTGTCGTTCTAGTAAGTGATCAGATTATTAATCCCTGTACTATTTATATTAGATATATAAAATGATCAAATCTCCCGCTCGCTTCCTACTTATACGTATAAAAACATACAAGAACTAGTAAAGAACATTTGGGAATTTGATATGGTATTATTACATAAAAAGGTACATAAAATATACAATATATTGTCCAATAAGTTTCATTGTCAATAATAGTTGCTATTTTCACTTTAATTAATTATATTACATGCTGTTTCTTTGTTTAATTAATTCTAATGATTTGCCAACACTTAACAACAATCTTATAGAAATGAATCTATTTTGTTTTACATTAAGAAATATAATCCAACCATTTTACAATATTAACATAAAGAAAAATTTCCCCTAAGGGTAATACGTTACTTGCTTAAAGCATAATTCACATTATATGATAATAAACAAGAGTGAGTAGTACTTATACAGCTATTATAATGTAATTGTCCTGGTAAAGTGTTGTTGAATAAATATACTACTTAATGGTTACATTTCATAAAAATTTTTCAAAGTGTAATCTTTATTCAAAATATTTTTTTGAACTGACCGGTGTTATTTATTGAGTATTTTCTAATACTGCTTAGTAAATAGTTAAACAATGCAATTATCTGATCGTGACCGATACTTCGAAATTTTAGTCAGTGGGATAGTTATGAAATATTCGGATTCGAAAGACTGTATATCAACTTAGAACATTCGATAGACACTGATACATTATTCTAGACTTACGTCAGCTACAGAAAACTGCGTTTCACTTTATAGCCACTTCATTGATTGGAATTCCTTGACGAAGTCTTCCAAAGATCCTCCAGGGAATCTAATCAACATTCTTTAGGTCTCGAGATAAGCATCATAACATTAAGTCACTAAATCTGAATCCATTCTATTGGGATGGCTCCCAGAAACTTCAACGAGGCCTCCAGAACCTTTGAAGGAGCCAGAGACATTCCGTCTAATCACTGATCGATAGAACTTTCTAGAATCTCGACGTGGAGCGTTCCGATTGGGTAGCAGTTGAGACTTCTTAATTCGGATTGGATGGATCATAATACTGATTTACTTGTTTCAGAAAATTATAAATATACGAATATTTTGTACTTGACTCACTTCCCATCTCACTGGAATGAAGTTTCTTGTTTTCTCGTCTTCTGTCTTCTGATTTTGCGACTAGGAGGGTTCAAGGCGTTCAAGTGCTAAGATTGCTTTGCGGCTAGTCAAGTTATCAAGTACGAGATATAACATATTCAGTCACCATACTCAACTGTATCCAATGTTGATGCAGTGCAATCTTTAATCACTATAATATCAGTAGATCACTGACTAACTACTTCATTGGCTAGATGGGTAATAGGGTCCATATCAAAACTTAGGACAAAAGATCTCCTCGTCAGTTACAAGCGAGCGTATGTTGACTGTCTGCCTAGATGATCTCTATAATAAATTGGTTGGTTTGGAGTTAGTCTTAGTTTTCACTGTTTTTAAAATTAGCAATTAAATGCTATGCAATAAATAGAAGAGGTATGTACCTTGTTGTTATATAGGACTTATAAATTTCAATCACTATTTGTCACTATTCGTCACTAATTAAAAATAATTCTCTGCACTCAATGACAAAAATTAAAGAAAACTTTAAATACCAAGACATATTGCACAGCTATTACATCGTAGGTTAGAACTTATCAGTACAAAGTGACCATTATTTAATTATAACTAGAATTGAATTTTAAGAGAGATTTGTTTATCAAGACTGTAAACCTGTGTATTACCGTTCAAAATTTTTGATTATTTGCATCGCATATTGATATGACTCGCCTGAAATCACAGATATTATCACTTGTTGTTGTAAATTCTCCTCCGATGTTTGCTATTCCAGCAAAACATAACCTACCGTCCTCTACATAAATATTTTTGTTAAGCCTACGAGTGACCTTACTCTTCTCATGCCTGCTCAAAGTGTTCTAAAATGAGTAGTATCTTAGCAAATGCTGTTTTATAGTTCATTTCAAATAGTTTTAAACTTAGTCCTACTGTGTTAAACTGTTAATATTCGCTTAAAATATGGAAAGAACCTAAACACACTTGTGAGATTGGGCAACTGCAGTACCAATGGGGATTCTGTTAAGACTCTATTTTGGTTTTCATATTTTATGTTATCATCAAAGAATAATTTTTGATTAATCTTTTATGTATGCAGACTATGTGGATTTTAGTATTACAGACACTTATTACTAAAATTTGACAATTTCTGTATAGTATCTATAATTGTATAAATTTTACACACTATTTTTTAGACTGTTGGGAAAATATAAGGTTGTACTATTAAGAATACTGAAGACTGTTAGTAGAGAACATGAAGGAACATTCGATGTCATTATTAACATGGTTACAGATAGACACTTGAAATCATAAAAACAAGCTTCAAATATTATTTTATAGGATAAAAATTGCCCATTTTACTTAGATATTTCATTTTGTATATCTTCCTTTAGTACAAAATGAGGCTATATTGGAACTTATGCATGCAAAGAAAAGTATTAAAGGTCTATTGTACCATATCTGGCATGAATACTAATCTATAAAAAACGTCGAATGGGTCGATCAGTTTAAAAATCCATGCTCCTAAAAATGCAGGTAATTTACTTGTGTAAATGTCCTGGTCTGTTTTTATGCTAAATATTCATCTGAGTCAATGTACATACACATTTATTTGTCTTTATTTTAACTTTTTGTAAAGTATATTAAGAAAAAGAGTAACTTGTTAAAATATTATATGCTGAAAACTTTATATTACACTAAACATATAAGAGCGAATATAGGATATATTACTATTATTATTATTATATCGCTTTGGTGTTGAAAGAAATAAGTGATAATTAGTCAGCCATAATGCACTTCTGAGTTAACTTATCGTTTTGTCATGTGACTAATTGTAATGGTGATTGACTTTCATTACATAATCAATTTGTAGATTATTGATAAAGTTATATTAATTAATCAACTAATTTTGATCAGTTTGTACATTATTTCATGTGTTATGATTTTAATTAGTATTAATTAAAATGTAATTACGGTGAATTAATTAGCACATAGGATGACATGATTTCTTGCTTAATTATATATTCACACCTATGTAACTGATAAGTCAAATATTGAATTCTCTAAAGTGTCTTTACTGTGCGTCAAGACAATTAACTTTATTAGTCTTTATTAAATTTACATTGACAAAGTGCATAATATCAATTCATAACTGGCTAATCGAGTTTCATATTCATATTATATAATTATGAATGGTTTCAACCAGTACCTCCCTCAACAAGTAGTAAATATCGTCTAAAGTTTACTACTTGCATCAGCAAACATTTTAATACTGATTAAAAATAGCTTATTTTACAACATTCACTTTGTAAATTAGGCAAGCTTACAGTATAACTTTTGTTTCGAGGGGTGGGGGAAATCGGCTGGTTTTATGTTATAAAGACAACACTATTCCCTTGTATCTGTTATTAGTGTCAGTGTAACTGAAGTCAATTAAATGGGCAAAAATCTGTGTTAGTGAGCTGTAAATTTTATTAAGGTGAGGACTTTCATAAAGAAATTCAGTAAAAGTAGTTGGATCTGGATCATGAAGTCGCATGTTATTGTTAGCACACAGTTTCGGTTACAAACTGAAGAATATTCATTTCTGTAAAATGACCCTGAAGACTTTCAGTTGTGTTTATAGTAAACAAGTTTGTCTTGGTGACTGCCATGTTGCTTCCATAAGCTTTAAAACGGGGGAAGGGTTAGTGGTCAATGGTAGCCACTATTCTGATGTAATTGAGTGCTTAGAGAGGGTTCATGCGATTGAAAGTTCTTTTGTGGAACAATGAAATAAGAAGTCCCATATTAAATCATATGTATTTAGTGTAATACGAGATATTCAGCACACAATATTTTACCAAGTTATTCTTTTCCTTCGTATACGTTACAAAGAGGTAAGAAAAAAAATCAATGTGTATGTACATAGATTCTGATGAATGTTTTACAAAAAACAGACAAGGATTTTTACGAAAGTAAGTTGCTTGAAATTGGTATAAGTGATCTAACATTTAAGCATTCGCTACAAAACCTGAATGTATTGAACTCGCTCCTCAATAGGACTGCAGAATGAACACTGTCAATGTGTCTCATGTTAGCTCGAAACAGTTAGCCGATACTTCTTGGTTTTCGGTAGTTTTTTAACTCAAGTCAATTCGTAACACTAAATTGAAAATCAGTGGTAATTAAATAATGTATATTTCATACTAATTTAACCTATTCGATTTAATTGTAGTCAGTAATATCCATTACTATGGTTGTTTCTATTGCAATTAATATTCACCAAATGAGCCTAAAGATAAAAACTGATTACATGACACATGTATGCTTCTTAAAATTATTTACACTTTAATAGTGAAGTTCACATACGATTACACATTAACAGTAGTATTTGTAACGATTAATTAAAGTACTAGCTTAACATAATAATTCAATTATTCTGTATGTATATATAATCAAGTTTGAATATTAACGAATGCCGAGTTTGTTTATCATCGATATAACAGTTATCATTATTATCATAATTAGTCATAAATTTTATTTACGTAACAGACTAGTAGTATGTGTTTACTACTATAAAATGTTACTATGATACTAATTATTAGAGTTGAAATGAATGATACTTTTCATACAAACATCTGTTTATTCAGCTAAGTTAGTTAGAATTTGTTGAAATAATACTGGAAAATTTGTACATGTTTATTATCTTTATCATGTATTACTAATTACTTAGTTTCATCAAATTGATAAACTGATAAAATTCAGCTTTAGTCACTTTTGCAATTACTCGGTTGTCATGATTAGTTTTAATGACATCAGTATAAAATTTGTTTATTTTCGGAAGGCTGGTAGAGGGGGAGGGGTACATTTATGCATATATTTTAATTGTGAAGAAATATGACATTGGTAACAGATACCGTTTTTCAAGTAACATGCCACTAATTATCTAACCAATCAGCATATTCTAACTAATATGAATCTCTTATTATTAAAAATATGATGACGGTAAGAAATTTTATCCAATAAAATTATTACAAACATTCATCGCATATCTCTTTCCTTACTATTGATTGGTCATATGGTTATAAATTATCCATTACCATGTTATGCTGTGTTCATGTTGGATATAATAACCAAGCGATAGATGACACGCGACAATTTGCACTTCTGTTGTATCATCAAAATGGTGATGCATTCTTCAGATGTCAATTTTCCAGCAAGACAGTTATTTATACGTTCTAATAATTGTTCAATTGATAAAATGCTTCTCACTAAAAGAAGGCAAGAAGAAGCTGAGATTGCAATGAGTTCATCGGCAGAACATTTACAAAAGACATTTAACTCTGATATTGAATGCTTTACACAGAATCGTGAGTTCAAGAATTCGCTAATTTGGTCTGATTATTCACAATTCAACAAAATGTCAAAAAATGTACCAAAATGTTTTTCTACTCCCACAATTACTAAAACCAATAACAATAAGAACATTCAGTCATTTGACATTTGGCAGTGGGAAGTTATCAACACGAAAAATCAATATATACCATCATTCTATTTGAGTAAGCAATGCCATTCGGATACTTGTATCACAGTAGATCAATCTAAAAATCCTCATATGCTTCAAACACCAACAAAACAATCATGTTGTACAAAAATTAATCAGGCGAAGAATGATACTACTCAACATTCGACCTTAAAATATGCAAATACATTAAAAAATATAGTGGAGATATCAAAGAAAGATAAATATATACCAACTAAAATCAATTCGTGGAATATGCCAGTGAAAAAATGGCCTCAAAATCCTAACCACGACATAAAACAAATAGGTGTAAATCGTGCTCTAGACAGATCAAATTCCCTTACAAAGTTAGATGGTACTGAACTGAACCAACGCGTAGCGTCAAATTTAGTTGCCTTATATGGAGTAACACATTCACTTGAGGATTTACGTACCAATAAGTCTATACTCTTGAATTCAAATGCAAAATACTGAATCAGTAAACAAGAAAGATGTAATGGTAAAACCATAACCACTCCAAGTATAAGGTAACGACAGATGACACTACTAGGTAAGTGTAAATTAGTTTATTGTTGTTTCTGTAAGTTAACCTCGATAGTACAGAGGCCGTTTGTAGTCCAACTAGATATTTTTTGTAAGTCAAATAACTTCAGATGATCGGTGATTCTGACATCATATGCCCTTATTTCAAGCAGTCATCTACTTCTTAGACTTAAAGAGATCTTAGTAACTAAACTAGTCAACCCTATTAACTTAGAAGTGTTTATTCGTTTCTCGGACGCCTTAAAATTAAGTAAATTTGATTAAGATGGTTTTTCGAAGATTGACAGCCGATTTGTTGTTTTTACTTATCAGAGATCGATCTCGGCCACTTGCCATCGAGTTCCTTAGCAGAAATAAGGGCCTACATTACTGCAGAGTCCCATGCTAGGACGAAGAAGCTGTCCAGTATTCTGTTGTTTTCCATTGTACCCAAGAGATTAGCTTTTGTTAGTTAGTGAAGAAATTGGTAATTATCATTAGAATACATACCAACTTTTTAAGCTAGAATCATATTATTGTAAGTGAATATAAGTCTGCCTGTTATAAATTTACATACTTTGTAAATTGAGTGAAGAATTATCACTATGTTAAGTAATGTCTTAGACAATTCCTAGTTCCCTTTATATTAATCATAAAGTTTAAATAAATGATTATACTGAAAATCCAAACTTGCATCATGAACTAGACTTGTTGCATACAAAAGGCTTATATAGTTAATTGAATAAGATTTAAGTGTTTGAAAATCAACTATTTAGTTCAAATTGATTATGACTATCAAACACTTGGTTTTTTTCAGAACTCCTTCCAAAATGGTGTGAACAAAGTTTATCACATTCAACAGTATCGTAGTACCTTGGATAAATGTGTGCTTAAAGTGGAACAGTAATAGGTAAGTTTAGTTTGATTGTATTCTATGTATTTTATTCAGTGTTTCGAGTAGTGTAATTAGCCACTTTAAACCAAATAAGCATCTTTTAAGCACTACACATCAGTTAAAATTTAAAAATAGATGTTCGATAGCATTAGATACATATTATGGATATTTAAAATTTAACACTCAAAAAAATATAGCTCCATCATATGTTAGAGAATAAATAGCAGTTACTCTGATATATACATATGTAGATATTGAGTAGTGTAATTAACATGCAGTGTATTGTTTTTGATCGTTTTCTATACGTATAAAACCATTTAATTGAAGGTTCTGTACTTTCAATTATTTCATGTGAGTACTTACAAGTAGCATAAAAAATACCAAACATATTTGTTGCGGTTTAGATAAAGAACCACAAAATGACAAGACACCGAAATAGTGAAAATGAAAAAGTCTTTTACTAATTGAGAAGTGATAAGGGCATACGATTATGCAAAAACTAAAACCAAATTTGTTAAATAGCTAAATGTTACTCATAGCTCACAGATTATCTAATGTTACAGGACATGATATTCGGATGAGCTTGTATATGGTTGTATTATGATAATGTTTATTGTGATCCATCGCCTGAATAGAGGTAGTGTAAGAGTCAAATTAACTCGCAAAAACAAAAACGTTTTCAAAGTACTCTACATGAATGAATATCAAAAGAACTGTTGTCTATTAGTGATAGTCATTGTATGGTATATGGATATATATGGATATATAGAATATTTAATACAAATATAAATATTAATTATGTCAACAATGAAGTAAGTAGTTGTTCGTCAGAATCACGTAACTTTAATCGTCCTTTGTACACTACTGATGGATTTTGTCTGCATAAACCTCCTTATACAGTAAAATTTAAAATAATCTTTCTCATTATTTATTCGAAAACCACGATTTAGGAATAGATGGGATAACTTACGACTTTCACACTTAGTCGTTAACACTTAACAACCGCATACAAAAACTGAAGTAAAGCTCAAATCAAGATTTCCATTCAGGATCATTGATCCAAGCACATGAGTCAGACTCGCTTGTCTAAAATAAGAAAATTATTTTTGAGTTGATTTTAAGACAGACTAGTAACAAAATTCACTTCTTCGATTACACGTTGAATAAGTAAAATGTTAAGACAAGTGATTAAATTTAAATTATATAAAGAGAATGAAAGTCATTTCATCGTCAGATTCTTTGTCTTTTTATTTTATTCAGATTTCGTGGAATAATCAGTTGTCTATATCATCTTGCTGACTGTGATGGAATGTCTCAGTGTCTTTCAACATGTTCAATATTAGTAATCTTTATTATAGTATATACAGGTATAGTGTAATGTTTGATTTAAGATGATATGAAATAAAATTTTCTACTCATTTACTTGTGTATATTTAATTTTCATATGATCCAAACTTTGATTATACGAATAATAAAAGAAGAATGTTAGTTCTTTCTTCTCAATAATATTAAAGATACATTAAGATTATATCACTTCTATGTACATAAATAAATAATGTTTATACACTTTATGCATCTACACTTTTTATCATTTTTGTACTGTTGTAGATTTTACTTGTATATATGATTTTTGTTAATCATTTAATAAAAGTAATTAATGTCAGCTATTAGTTTTTTTCTTAAACAAAAATATACAAGTATTTCAGAATAATGCATTCAATCTATGTAAAATACAATTGAATCCGATAAATAAATTTGGTTGTAGTTAGATATTGTTTAATTCGAATTTAATGTCATTAATTGATTTGGGTTAGACAATTATTAAATACCAAGAAGAGCAAGATAATTGTTTCGGCCTAGTCTTGGATTCCCCGCCCCTCATCAGAGTTTTGAACTTATAACATTCAGATCAAATTTATATTCAACAATCTCCACAACAACCAATCACGACTAATATCAATCAACTCGCTAGAAATTAACTTCAGAAGGTGGTTTCTAGAGCCTGAATGGAGAGACTTGACCAGTAAAGCTGAAGCATTCCAGTTGTAAGGAGGTTACCCATCAATGACAATGTAAGTTAGTATTCAGAAATTTCTACCAATGTTCGCCAGCTTAACTCAGTAGTCTAAGGGCTAAGCGTTCACTATGAAACCTGCTTGTCTTGAACTCTATTGTCCTGTGGGGTCCTGGAGATGCGCTGTTAAGGAGTCCAACAGCTGCTCAATTCTTCCTGGTATCTAATTATTGTTTAATGCAGGTCGATTTGATGGCATTAATTTCAAGAAAACATAGGTTTCTATGGTTTCGTGGAGATAAATTTCTTCAATTTTCTGTTTATATTTGTCACAGACCGATCTCGGTCGGGTTCACCTCGAGACCCAAAGGTACTGGGTTAATTTCATTAAATGAGTCGATGGTACGAACTAGTGTATCATAATAGGCTGGAACAATTATTAATTGTCCCCTATTTTCCAGTGGTACCCAACAGAAATAAATCTTCGACTAATACAAATGACAGATAAATCTGAGTTTTGCCCTATGTTTTTAAGTATATCTCTATGGTAATCTACTTTATGTTATTAAATTGTAAATTTCTATTTTGCACTGACTAGTAGAGCGGCCAACTTATAGCTAATTGAGTTTTGGTTGCAAAAGGACTGATTACAAGCTTTTATCAACTTAGCAGATATCTGATTACAGACTAATATGCTCAAAATTTCACGAAATTGAACAAAACGTTAAAAAAGTCAGTTTCTTTTGCTAAAGCATACTGACGTCTACTTAAATTTACAATATAATCTAAACATGATGATACATTATGATAAACAATTACCATTAATCTAGTTTTCGAAATGAAGCATTATTTGCCGGCTAATATACCTTAGTGTTCTGTCGCGCGATTGAAGAAGAGTAATTAACTTTTCGAACTGTTTTATTCAGAAGACTGTTTCATCTATTTTTAGTATATGTAAATCGATTATTTTACTTCTATTACTGTCTTGTTCCCGTCGCCCTAATCCCTCCACTAGACTCATAACCCCTTTTTTTTTCTTTTTTTTTTCTTTTTTTCTATCAATCATTGGTCATCAATAACCATAATATTGCCTGATCCTCAGTGTTAGTTTGATTGTTC
>JALJAT010000009.1:73203-155485 GCA_034768735.1 Schistosoma mekongi
ATCGAGGGTCGCTGTCTCCACATATTACGACTGGCGTATTTTCAAGATAGAACATTTAGTTTTAAATGCATACTTTGTTAGTTGGATGTCAGCCTTAATATGAAATCTTTCGTGTCTACATTGTGTGAATGAGATGTTGTTTAGTTCTTAAAGTTAGCTAACAGCCATTTCCTATTTTGTTCAACACATAGGATATGAGCTGCTATTGTAACAGTTTATTGGCCCTAAACTGAGACGTGGTGACCTTAATTCGAGTTCTATAGGGAACATTACCTACCTCAAGATAACAATTCGGCTCTGTTGCCTATTTATAACTAGCTTAAAACCTAGTATAAATAAAATACCCTGACAACTATTTCCAACCACCTAACATCAAGGTGAATAATTGCTAGAACTATTTTTCTATGATCTGTATTTTTATGGTTTGGTAGTAAACAGTGGACCACAGCACTTTACTTTCAGATGATTATCGACGAGATGTACCTGTGACAGTGAAGAGGCTTATAATCTTTTAACTGCCAAAAACTGGATCATTAAACATCGGAAATAGAAATTACATATTATCAATATAACAGCTCACTTAGAAAAAGTTGTGGATAGCCACTATTTTGACGGCTTTTAAATTCTATTTTGGAGCAGGTTACAAGATGTAAACGGAATCGTCATGCAAAAATATTATAATAAGTTGTAGTTGTACAAAAGGCACCAAAAAATTAATTTTATAAGTGGTTGGCCTTTTTGAGTATGTAATTGTTGCGATCATGTAAATTCAAACTATCATTTGACCTAAGTGTACTTTAAGCTTTGGTGTTTTTGTAAGCGTTACTTGCTTTTGTGGATCATAGTTTCCTTGTTTTGTGTGTATTTAGGTACCTGCCTACTCATTTTTTTTATATTGTTTTGATGTGGTATGCCAATCTGACTTTCATATTCGTTACAAGTTATTGGTGGCTTTATTCTCAGCCCCTATTCTTAAGATATTGGTATTTCGATGTGATCCGATACATTCTTGGTCAGACTGATTGCTGGGTTGTTTCTGTTTCTACTATTTAGCCATGAGATACAATGCTACTAATTCTACTGTTGAATTCTTTCTGCGTTACTGTATGATTGTGATTGGTAAATCTGCGTTCCAGTAGTAACAACAATACTACAGCTTGATTCGCATGCAGGCTCCATAGCTGGATCATTATTGAATTATGAGGATATTATTTTACAATAATATAGTTTTTGGATGAGAAATGAAAGTTGGTACGAAAAAATGTAAAAAAATGAAACTACAACACGATATTTACCTACAGTGGAGAACTATCAAATTAAAGATGCTACAATAGATTTACATCACACCCTTAATTACCTCTGAAATTCCTGTATGAAGTTATACAACACACTGTTAGATGGAATATATCAAACAGTTGTAACCTCTAGTCAGAGTGAAGCGACATGGACACTTTGTTGCCTTGTTTATTTTGTACAGTATTTTCATTTAGTAAACAGTTATTGTATACGAACCGAACCAACGTATACATAATGATGTCATTAGTCACAATAAAGTAGCACTTCTTTAGCCGTCTTTGATCACTAGTCACTAACATTTAAACTAAGCCTACTTAATCGTGAGTAAACACCCATAATTTGATGATACAAACACAACAAATAATATATGATAACCAATTACTTCCCTCACTCAAATGTACATTAATTATGAATGAAGTTCCCATCATCTTCTGGTACAATAACACAGAAATATGTATAAAAGTGTATATACATATGTGTGTTACATTTTTTTTGGGTCATAGAATGTTAACCTGAATGAAATCCAACGTACAATATTGAACTATTCATGAGAAAATTTCTTATGTCAAATAGACGAATTCATTCAATGATAAATATTCGTTGATAGACAGAAGAATAAAATAGTCGAAAATAAATGCATTGATATTTAGGTTGATAGGTAAGCACATAATAATACCATAAGACATTTGTCGATTACGTATATATCTTGAATATGATAACAATCTTTTACGAAAGGTAATCTAAGAATCTAATAAGTAAATAGACGGAGTAAGTCAATGAAATAAAAAAGGAGTATTCATTTTTCAAGGCAAAATAAATAAACTAATCAACTGGTGATTTCATTTCGTTAATCTCTAATTCTTTAGTTAGTTGGGAGAAAATAAGGTCATAAAACCTGTGACTGACAAAATTTTTTGAAAATCTAATTTATGTGTATGCATTAACTGTTTATACTTCTTCAGTCAATTCATTCACTTACTTGTATATCATGATGTATGCTGACATTTAACGTCATAGGTTGAATATCTGTAGAACATTATATTTTTGTCGTTATCATCAATAATGATCAACAATTATTTATATGCTTTCACCATAGACATTAGTGTTACTTTTCATCTTGTCTTCTCGTTATCTAGGTCAAATATTAAGATATTTTACATTCTCGTGTCTCTGATTTTATGAAATAAGCTCTCCTGTGTATAAATTGCCACCTTTTTAGGTAGAAACATATACATTTGTATGTTTAATTCTCAGAAAGTCTAATGAAATAACATGAAGTATATTATAGACAATCTAAGACTGTATGTGTTCAATGTAGCACAAAGAACATTAATTTGCAATCTTTGATAATATACAAAGAGTATGATTAATTAGTTAAAGTAATGAGGATATCAATTTCTTTCACAGAAGTGTGCTTGCTTGACTGTCACTAAGTAAAATAATTTCGTGATAATAATTATGATGGTGTTAATAATGCTTAATGACAATCAGTTTGGCGGAATACAGTACACATATATGAAGATTGACAATTAGTATTACTTATATAAGTATTATGATAATTTTACTGAATGAATCAGCTTTTAAGTAGGAATATAGAACGATAAAATATCCACTATGTGATTTTACAGTTTAAGAATCTTTCTAACGTCTACATTTAACAAGGTTTGAATATATTTGGCTAATAGACTTAGAGTAACCATGTAACGTTAACGTAATAGAATCCAGAAAGTATGTTTTAATTGTAAGCACTTAATGTAAACAAAGTAACTAATGATTAATAGATGGAGTATAATATAGCTCCTAAGCGTTTCAAAAGAAAAGTACGAAGAATTCGTTTTGTATGTGATTGATTAGTTAGCTAACACAAGTTTTATCATAAGCGTACCTACAAGGGAAAATTACATTTGTGCCTGTACGGTGGTCGTGTTTTAAATTACATTTATTGATAAAGATTATGTATAGTTTAAAATTTCAACTTATCAAAGATGCCTTACTAGGTTCTTGTCTTGAGGTATTGCCGGTAGCTTAAATTGAATATATCCTCCCCAGTTGTTTGAAAAGTTACAGTTGTCAATTAACATCAGAAGTAGGGGGTAGATTCTGTTTGTTTAGTCGTCAAGTTTACAATCTAGTTCAGTGAGAATTACCTAAAGTATAAATGCTATACCCTTGGGAATAACTCTTCATGACATATTTATTTTGTCAGCAAATATCATAGTCATCAAATAAGTTCATGGCTTTTGAGATTTATTAGATTAACTGGATGGCACTTTGACGTTTAAGCTGATAAGTATTAGGTCCTAATTTTTACATCAACTTGTAGATACTGCAACAATCAGTAAATGAATTCAAAGTGGTACAGAATACTCTCCTGAATTATGCCGCCAGCTACAATTCACATATTTTAAAACTTGTTTCAAAATGATGATAACGAAACAATTTGCTTAGAATCCATACACAACGTCAATGATTGTTCAGAATTCAGTTTGAATATCAAACAAATTCTTACTAGATATTTAACATCCTTACTAAAGCTTTCTACTAGTGTTATTGCTTCTACGATTACGTTTTTCTGATACGCTTATTTATAAATCTCATCAGTCTCCTTAAACCGTAAATTATTAAAAATATTTTCCGTCGATTTATGTGACACGAAGTATTTGTATCTGGTACATAACTTAGTTGTATAGCATTAAAATCCAGGAGTGGCTTTGTGTCAGTCATACTCCACAGGTGATGAGATCCGAGCAGAACCTTGAAAAATTTATTTTGGAAGTGATCATTGGTCAACAAGGAAATCATGATTGACAATAGTTATTTCTATAGGTGATTCAGTAACTGCACTAGAATTTTAAAGTTTGTAACTTTGACAACAGCAATTATGATTTTAGTCACTTCTAGTTTCTTCGGATATTATAGCAACAAAGTCGTCAAATATAAATACGTTCTTTACGAATAATAAACAAAGTGAATTTGTGTAATACTATTCACTGCATACATACTCTACAGTCTTGGAATCTATTGACTTATGCTTTTTCATACCATCATAATATGAACTAATCATGAAAACTTTTCTCTATCCAGCTGTTTACTTTGCTCATTATTTCGAAGTTAATTTATTATATGTGACAGAATAATTCATACTGAGACGTGGTGATAAAACATGTTTAATCGTAATTATCTAATTGAAGTATTCATTCAATATTGTTAATGAAGGGGTCCCGTATGCTATAAGAGAAATACTTTCAAGCAATCTTCTTATCAATGAAAGAAACAAACTGATACTATGGAAGATAGCTAAATGATTATTTCTTTCTCAATCAGTGACATGAAAACTATTTTAATTAGCTAGAATCGTAAGTTTGGTGAGTTTCAGGTCATTAAAAGATAATTCTATTAAATTACTTTTATTTGCACGATAACAGAAAACCTCAGACTATTAAACAAGTGCTTTATAGTAGTAGTGAACTCCTCATCATTGTACATTGTTGACACTTTCGGATATCCGCAAACTTCAAAATACCACTAACATAAAATGAAAGTTCGCCTTTTGGCTCACAGATAAATAGTGAAATTATCTTCACCGAAGATGGAATCTATCTTAATCATTATACAACTGTTTTGATGTCCACCGTTTTTACTTCGTAAGCTAAATACAGTTGAAAAATATAAGTTATTTTAAATCTAATTTGTTTAGTACATTATTTTACTTCCAAATGTGGGTTGATTGGTTCTCATTTCTGTCGAATTATAGAACCTAATTCTCTAGATGAAGCTACAAGTGATACAAATTAAGCTCGAATCTGTGTTGTAATAAATCTATTCAACCCCACGCCCCTAATAGTATAGATGAGCAGATATTTACGTTTATTTACATCGTAAATGCGTTTATGAATGAAATCGTTGGACCAATTTTTGTTATATTTATGTGTTGGGTTGCTTGGATGTTGAAAGATCACAAAACCACCCTCCACTAAAATTTGCTGATCAGTTTTTTGACTTACTAATGATGCATGTTTAGTTAATATTCAGACATTATCAGTATAACAATTGGATTGCATGTTTATTAGATTAAGTTTCTATAGCATTTACAGAAGTTTTTTATTTGTATACATTATGTTCATATCTTTACTAACTATCCTTCAAAGGCCCAGATCTATTTGTTCTTTGGCGATTAACAATTACTCTTTCCAAAATTGTATTATGAACTTTATCATTAATTGTATATTTGGTATGTTGTCAGAAATGGAATCCAGGCCACCTATTTAGCACTATTTAGAACTCAACATCTGAATGTATCTACTTCCCACTGTTAATGTTTACGTTGAAATTTGAGCATAATGCCTGCTACTTTAAATGTTTAACTCGTGTTCCCTAGGCTGTTGAAACAAAATCCAATCAATCAATGATTTTCTAACTAATGTTACTGATAAAAATTAATCTCGGATTTCTTTTGGAATCTACAAAATTTCACTTAAAGAAGGATACATAAATCAACAAAATTGCTATCCAAGATCGCGGTGATTCGGAAATTAAATTTAGCAAAAACTTCTTAGATAGATTTGAAAGAAGACTCAGATCTCTATTGAACTGTAGTTGATGAATTTAAATACTGACAACTGAAAGCCTAAGATATTAATATTACCCTGTCACATAAGTGCATATATTAGCGTGTATCTAATGCTATATGTTGAAGACAAATTATTGGTGGAATTATTTGTAAGGGTCTGTTTTGTCTTATTGTTCAGGTTAATGACTGCAACCCTCCTCCCCACCCAATTGTAACTAATATCAGATCACTAGTGACTAGCTTCTTGAGGTAATTCCTGGAGTTCCAGTGTGAAGACGTGACTGGTGGAGTTCAACCGTATCGGGTGTGAGGCAGTTACCCCCCGATGGCATGGGTGTGGTCGCGCAACTTGTCACGAATTGACTGAACTGGAAATATCAATCGTTAGGAGCCAAATCAGCAGTCCAATCGTAAGGCGTTCTCTGAGGAGCCAGAAGGCCCTGTACTCGATCCCCGATAGGGTTGCGGATGCGCGCTGCTGAGTCCCGTACCTGGGTGAAACAGCTTTCCGGCGCTTCTAGGTGATCAATGGTTGACTGAATCACACCAGCTTGTGATATCAAAATTGATAGTCAAATATGGAGCGTTATTCTTAGTATTTCGACCAAATAGATTATCTAACGTTAAGTATCAATACTAGTTTATGCCTTCACCTTGTAGTTTCAAATTGTTTACATGAATGTTGTGTCGAATTACCATGTAACCAATTACAATTTAGAGAAATATTTGGAGTTAAATTCAGTAATTAACACATTCTTTACAAAAAAGACAGCGAAGCTTTTTTAATAAGTAAATTAGTCATATACTATATACCATAAATCTCATTCACATGCATCAGAAATAGTTAGAGAATTAGTTTACTTGAGTATGTTGTTTTCTAGTCAGTAAAATAATAGGAATCTCAAGATTTGTAAGTCGAAAAATCGAAATAATAAAATTTTCTGAAAGTAAGAGAAATTATTTTTTTTTTTAGTAAAGTGTGTTTTTGCAAAATTCAAATGCAATTTTCGTTACAAACTGACAGCTGCAGAATCGTTTAACATTGATAAACATGAGATGACCACAGAAGGTGGATAAAAATTAGTAGTCGTAAAGAACAAGAAACACTTAATCAACTGAGCCGAAATTAATTATTCTGCATTTCCGACTTTAATCAGTTCACAACAATCGTCATGGGTTACTGTCTCATTTCACAACTTAGTTGTATCTACTGAATGTGGTTTTCTTTCCTAAGGTCATAACAACAGGTACATACTCGTACTTTACGTTGATTAATCACTAAATAGTGACCAATGTCACGTTTGTTTAATCTTTAGTGTTAATAGAATCTTATCGATCAAGTTTCAATGTGACCACCAGACAAAATGATTGAATATGTTGTCATTAGGTTCTAATGTTAAATGGGTGATGTACGAGCAACCCTTAAGATTTCAGATACGCCTTGTTGATAAGTTATTCATATTATTTACAATATGAATTATTTGTCCGGAGTTTCTTGTCGATTACTTCTAAACATCTAATATCAGAATACATTAATACTCCATGATTTCTAATGCGTTCTAATTAATGTCAGCTAGTTACAAAAGTACCCTCCTACAAACCTGATAATTAATTTCATTATTTATCATATTCAGTTCTATTTCATAATTATTCTAAGCATTTAAATGCTAGTGAATATTCAGAAAGAAAATAATAGCCGTATATATGAATCATTATAATCAACAAAATATCTGAAATATACTTAGATTGTATTGATAACTTTCAAGGTAGTAAGCAAGTCATTGAGCAACTGATTAATAACTAGATAATTGGAAATAGTAACCAATCAAAATTAATGATTAAGTAAGGTCAGTTTGTAATTCAAAAAATTTAATTAATTCTAACTAAAAAATAATAAATTTCGAACAAGTTTTATTAAAATTGGATTGTAATCAACGATTTGTCTTATTTAAGACTCATTAGTTGTATATACCTGAATCCAAGTGCTGATGCTTAAGCTGAAACTCTAATGTAGTATCTTTCACTCCTGACGCCGACGCATAATTTGCATACCTTACTTAGTCCATATAGTAGGTACTAGCTACAGTTCAATTAAAAAAGCACAACTGAAAACAATAACGAGGTGATCAGCTAAGAATATATGAATGCAGCGGTGGCTGTTTAAATACAGTCATTAATGTAAACAACGGGGAAACTCAAAACCCTTGCATTCGTTGTTCCGAATAAGATTTAAAATTTTCAGAGACTGATGTTGCATGGAAGATACATTAGCTTGGAATGTACGGTCTTGGAATTTTTATATTGTATTGATTTTGAGTACACTTGTGAAGAGCTCTTGTTTAGCTATCTCAAATGACTTTACCTATGTCTTCTGAGTGCATAATGGATACAGCGTTGCTTCAAATATTGGATATTTTGGTGGAAATAAATTTGCCTGTTTCAGTGCCTGTTTTAGAACATCAATCAATCAATCAATGCCTGTTACTCCAAGTGGAGCATAGACCGCCCACCAGCATTCTCCAGCCAACTCTGTCCTGGGATTTCCGTTCTAGCTCTTTCCAAGTGCTGTTCATTCTCTTCATGTCTGTTTCCAATTCCCGACGCAGTGTGTTCTTGGGTCTTCCTCTGTTTCTGTGGCCTTTAGGATTCCAAGTCAGTGCTTGTCTTGTGACACAGTTTGATGGTTTCCTCAGTGTGTGTCCAATCCATCTCCAGCGTCTTTTTCTAATTTCTTCCTCAACTGGAAGTTGATTAGTTCTCTGCCACAACAGGTTGTTGTTGATGGTATCTGGCCAACAGATCCGAAGAATCCTACGCAGACAGTTGTTTATAAATACTTGTATCTTCTGTAGGATACTTTTCGTAGTTCTCCAAGTTTCAGCTCCATACAACAGGACTGTCTTCACATTTGTGTTGAAAATTTTGACTTTATATTGACTGACAGTTGGTTTGAGTTCCAGATGTTTTTCAGTTGTAGGAATGCTACCCTTGCCTTACCAATCCGCGCCTTCACATCCGAATCAGACCCTCCTCGTTTGTCGATGATGCTGCCCAAATATGTAAAGGTTTCAACGTCTTCCAGAATTTCTCCGTCAAGTGTAATTGGGTTAGTGTTTGCTGTTTTGTATCGGAGGATCTTGCTTTTCCCTTTGTGTATGTTGAGGCCTACTGCTGCTGAGGCTGCTGCTATATTGTTGGTCTTCCTCTGCATTTGATGATGTGTGTGAGAAAGAAGAGCTAGGTCATCTGCAAAATCCAAGTCATCTAGTTTCGTCGATGTTGTCCATTGTATTCCGAGAGTGCCTTCAGATGTTGCAGTCTTCATGATCCAGTCGATGACCAGTAGGAAGAGGAAGGGTGAGAGTAAGCAGCCTTGTCTGACACCGGTCTTCACTTCGAATGAATCTGTGAGCTGACCTCCATGCACGATTTTTCAATGTAGTCCGTCGTAAGAATTTCGTATGATGTTGACTATCTTCTCAGGTACGCCGTAATGCCGTAGAAGGCTCCATAATATTCTCCTATCCACGCTGTCGAATGCCTTTTCATAGTCGATGAAGTTGATGTAAAGTGGTGAATTCCATTCAATTGATTGTTCAACAATGAACCGTAGAGTAGCGATTTGATCGGTACATGATCGATCTTTACGAAATCCGGCCTGTTGATCTCGGAGTTGGCCGTCGACTGGGTCCTTTAATCTGTTCAATAACACTCTGTTGAAGACCTTTCCTGGTACTGAAAGTAGAGTAATGCCTCTGTAGTTCTCACAATTGTTGAGATCGCCTTTCTTTGGTATCTTGATGAGGTGCCCTTCTTTCCAGTCTGCTGGAACTTGTTCTTCCCAAATCTTCCTGAAGAGAATGTGGAGTATCTTTGAAGTTGTTTCTATATCTGTCTTCAGTGCCTCCGCTGGTATGTTGTCTGGTCCCGCTGACTTACCACTCTTGATCTGTCTGATGGCCATTTTGATTTCTTCGACTGTTGGTGGGTCTGTGCTTATAGGGAGATCCGTGGCTGCTGCTTCGATGACTGGTGGGTTCAGTGGGGCTGGTCTATTCAAGAGTTCTTGGAAGTGCTCTGACCACCTGTTCCGTTGTTCATGCACTTCAGTGATTGGTTTGCCAGCCTTGTTCTTGATTGGCCGTTCTGGCTTGTTGAATTTCCCAGCTAACTTCTTCGTTGTATCGTATAAGAGCCTCATATTTCCTTCTCTTGCAGCTTTTTCCGCTGTCATTGCTAGGTCCTCAACAAATTTTCGTTTATCCAACCTGATGCTCCTCTTCACTTGCTTGTTGACTTCGGTGTATTCGGCCTGTGCCTTGGCTTTCTCTGCTCTTGTCCGACTGTTATTAATAGCTGTCTTTCTGTTCCTCCTTTCTTGGATCTTGTCCAGAGTGCTAACAGAAATCCACTCTTTTTGGTGTTGTTTCTTGAGACCCCAAACCTCCTGACATGTTGAGGTTATTGTTCCCTTAATCTCTTTCCAGTTGTCTTCCATATTAGTTCCACCTTTTTTTAGTTGATCATGAAATGCCTGGAACTTGTTGCTGAGAATTAATTTGAATTCGTTGCGTTTGTTAGTATCCCGGAGAAGGGCTGTATTAAACTTGTGTAATACTGCTGCTCCAGTTGTCCAGTGCTTCCTCAGCTTCAGTTTCATTTTAGTTACCACCAAATGGTGATCTGAAGCTATGTCGGCTCCTCTCCTTGCTCTTACGTCTTCCATGGTCCTTCTAAACTTCTTATTGATGCAGATGTGGTCGATTTGGTTCTCCGTAATGTGGTCCGGTGAAACCCATGTAGTTTTGTGTATACGTTTGTGGGAGAAAATGGTGCCACCTATAATCATTTTGTTGAAGGCACATAAGTTCACAAACCTCTCACCGTTATCATTCCTTTCTCCCAGTCCATGTTGTCCCATGATGTCTTCATACCCGGTGTTATCCACTCCGACCTTGGCGTTGAAGTCGCCCATCAGAATGGTCAGGTCCTTGGCTGAAAATTTCTCGATGATTGACTGCAGCCTCGCATAGAACTGGTCTTTGTCGTCTTCGTGGCTGTCATTGGTGGGTGCGTAGCACTGGATAACATTCATTGCAATCCCTTCCTTCTTCGTCTTGAAGGATGCTGTGATGATCCTAGGTCCATGAGGTTCCCATCTTATAAGAGACTTCCATGCATCTGGGGATAACACCAATGCTACTCCTTGTGTGTGGGGGGCGTTTTCTTCTTCGTGGCCGGAGTATAAAAGCACATTTCCCGAGGATAACGGTTGCTGTCCAGCTTGCACCCAATGCGTTTCGCTTATTCCAAGTATCTTCAGGCTGTATCTTTTCATTTCTTCAGCTATTTGCATGGTCCTCCCTGTTTTCCACAGCGTGCGGACATCCCACGTACCTATATTAATTGTTGCTCTGGTTGTCAGAAGAGACATCGGCCTCGTGGCTTCCGAAGAAACTCGGCTTTCACCATGAGGCGTCATAACATACCTTCCAACTCCCAGGGCAGAGTGAAAATGGTTATAAAGGTTTTTACTGGTTAGCGTTTTTTAGCACGTTTGCTGTTTTACGGGATGGGGTTGCTAGCCCCATGCCCAACCCTCCTCCTTTATCCGGGCTTGGGACCGGCAGCAACCCTAGGGGCTACACGCGGAGTTGTTTTAGAACATAGTGCTATATAATTATACATTAAACCTATTATACACGAACAAGATACTATCTAATATAATAATTAATCAATCATGAAATACGTTACATATTCATTATCTATATGATGAAGCTTTAAACATATGAGTTCATAATTCTACATAATAATGTTAACAACCAATAATCAATGTGAATGTAGACAAACTCAAAGTAAAGTAACACTTGATTTCACTTCACGTTCTCATATTTTACAAATAATCTAAAGAAAGAAAATATGAATAGTTTTAATAATGGTGACCTTAGTAATCGAGAACCAAAATAAAAAAGTAAAACATGTTGGGATGGGAGGTCGACTAACAGAAATCAATAGAATAGGTTTTGCCTACAGTATGGTAAATTCACTTATTAGTCAAACTAAATTACAGGCTTATATAATCACCTTAGTCAAATGGTTTGTAGGCCCAATTTCATTTGGCCATCGTAAAGATTATCTTGCTTTGAGGTCACTTATGATGAAATTTAAGTAAAACAATTATTTCTTTCATTCGATTGCTCAATAAACACATTCGTAAATAAGAAATAGCTTAACATCATGCAAAAGAACTGGTTATTTGGGTGATACATACGTTTTATTACCGTTACTAATTCAGAGACCGTCAAATTCAGAGATCAGTTGAAACTATTGCATCTGTATTAATCTTTTAGGAACAAATATCCAATCAAAACCGATGAAATTCATACGGTAATTTAAGTGACCAAATCATCCCAATATAACCACAATATTACAAATAGTCTAATACTACTATATGTATATTATACTATCCTTAACGAGTTTCCAGTTATAATAAGAAACGTAAGTATACGGTTGGCAGTATAACAGACTTAAATATTCTACGTCGTTTATAGAACATAATAAAGACTTCAGTAACTCTAAACGTAGATGTATGATTATAGAGATCTGTAGGACAGGTCCTAAATACTATGATTTTCTTAAATATTTCTTCAAACTGGTTCCAACTAAGCATCAATGATAATGCATCAAAGGATTTAAGAAACTGTGTTAATTAAACTAATTTGTTGGTATCTATTATTGGTATGATCAGTGATACATATCGATTGAAAATACTTTTGACTTCATACACAAAAAAATTTATCAATCAGGTTAATAGTATTAATCAAATATTGCCTTCAATAATTAGTGGAATTCGTGCAATTGCTCAGTTTCCTACAAGTCAATTATATTAACGATTAATTCAAACAATGACTGGTCGATGATATATGATGTATGCATGTATGTATCAACATAGAACCTGGCACATGTGTGCATCGGTTCAAGTTGCCATACCACCATGGCACCGCAAGATTAACACCACCACCATTAGTAGAAGTTACTTCAATAAAATAAAATAATAATAGTAACAAGGAATGTGAACATATAGAATGTAGTTCAGGGATCGTGGAAAGAAAGTCATGGAATAATTTAAAGCTCACGATTTAAAGGAGGACAATGAGTGGATACATCTGCGCCACTGTGACCGATTCTGGACCATGTCACTCAGTGTTTCTAGGCACTGGTTACGGTAACCGCGAGGACCCCAACTAGGTAGTCTGTAGCTACCGACGCGACTCAAACCGGCAGTCAGTGACTTCATGGACTGATGCCATGTCTTCGTTTGGCCGCCTCATACTCGCTTCCATCCTATTCTTATATCAGCCAACATCGTGCGTCGAGGCAGACAATGGTTGGGCATACGCAACACATGTCCCAACCACCTCAGTCGATATATGATGGGTAGATCTAGGCTACTTTAAAGGCTCTTGGAGGTGTCTTTCTAGAAGTTACGTCGCTTCTTCTTGGTTAAAAATGAAATAATCTTACACTGCCATTGTATTACGTTTCGTCACTTTAATGAGCTCAAACCTTCTGATAAGCTAAATTATTGCCAACTTTTACTTCTTCCTGACTTCCCTGTTCTTTTCTTTATTATCTAGTTTAAGAAACTCTACTGAATTTAATACTTAAATGTTTGTCAGGCATCGAAAGAACACAGGCTGATAAATCAACCAAACAAATCATATTGTATTTCAAACATTCCTTTATATATACATAAAGCAGACCACACAGCCAACTAATTATGGAATTAGTATTAATACAAAACGAGGTAGACAGTAGTAGTGAGTAGTGGTAATTAACTGTAATTCATAAATAAGAGATGATACACTAACAGTAAGTGGACTAAACGGGAGGATAGGGTAAATGGAACGTAACAATCAAAGAAATAAAATGTTTGCGTCACATACAACTAGAATAATTGAAATAGTCCTCTAAAACATAGTTCTAGAAGTTACTTATTCTTCTTTAGTCGCCCAACAAAACACACTCCTTAGTAGTATTCAAATTTTGATATAAGTAAATCTGTGTTTCAGACAATATGATTCGTATTTGACAAACTTGGTAATATTTCAAGGGATGCATAATATCCGGTCATCCCATTTCTTATACTGATGCCTTGAAATATCACATTTTCATTATCTGTTCTTCTTACTTTGCAACAAAAATGTGCTATCTAATCATAATGCTTCAACTTGATCATGAATTTTATGTTCTGACGAACGGAGCTGATGATCCAAAATACTAGTCTAAAGTGAAGGGGACAATATAAAAGGTAGGACTGAAGCTGAATCGCAACTTGATACTCCCAAAAGTTTTATTTTTGTTATGTAGAAGTACTGTGATTAATTCAACTGTTATTACCTTTATACGTCTGATAATAAACGCGTATTTCACAAAACTTTTTTCTAAAAATAAACTAACACATAACTCTCGTTCTTCTCTTCTTTGTCCAAGAAAGTACTGTATCAAACAAAGCGGTTGATAGGGTTCTAGGAATCAAGACATTATAGCGATACGAGAGACAATGACCAACGACACGATGATACTGAGTTCAGCTAACCCAATCTCTGCGCCGCAACTCGCTAACTGGAGAAAGAAGTCCAAGGTGAGCAGGGAAATTGAATTTACAAACATCCTGGAGGACGAACAATCAGCACACAACTCATGTGTATATATATCAATACTACAGCGAATTATTAAGAAAATCATCAACTGAATACACATCACAAAACTGACATAAACAATTATTATGCAAACATTATATTAAATTGGCATAATGATCACAATTAAAGTTATTGTAATGGATAAGATTAATTGTGATAACAGTTAGTGAAAAATCAATGCAGAGATTATAACATGATTTTTTGAATGAATTATTATTCCGGAGATATAGCATCCCTAACACCTCCCCTTTTGTAACATCGTACACTCCCGGAGTCGGCTCACATTTTAACTGTTTGTCACTTATGTTGAAGTGACCATCTTCTGGGTCAAAGGTTGACTTGGTCTGGTGCTGCTTTCTTTCGTAGTATCCATCAGAAATTTGAATGGAAGATTTCTGTTTGACTGTCGGCAATCTGCGGCTGACCGTCTACACAACTGATTCCAGTGCCGAGTCAACCTATTCTTTTCCACCTCTACTTCATACATAACTTGGCCTCGCTTTCCGATCATACATGCTTCTGTTCAGAAATCGTAGTTTGGTCTGTAATCCAGAGCATACGCTGGACGCCAAACTTTGTACGCTGCTACCTTTTGTTTATACGGTTCCACTCGACAGTGTCAGGTTGTAGATCGTCTACGGTATTCTTCCCACAAAGGTCTCTGATTAAGGGGGACTTTTATCCTGACAATGGATCATTTAGTGACAGGCAAATAGGCAGTTCTGTAGCAATTCAATTAACATCCCCTACCCCTCCAACTTATGTGGAGCCCTCTTAATCGTACCCACAAACCTTCCTACCTGGCCATATGACTATAAGTGGTATGGAAAGGAAAACGAGAGTACCTGATACTTGGTCGTAAGCATAAACCCTCGGGCTGTTTGATCGTAAGCTGTGGACCATTTTCTGATACGACAATTCATTCCTGAAGGAAATCTTCGTTATGGCGTTTTTGTTTTTATCAGTGACACTACAAAGAGGATCACTGCCCGTTTTGAAAATGCATCACCGTGACTAAATAGGTGATTTCGTTGATTGGGCAGGTGAAACCAATATGTATCCAAGACCAGGGATACTCAGGCAGTGGCCGTGAAGTTGGCGGGACTTAAGTGTTGAATTTCACTGCCTGTTGACACTGAGAACATTTATTAACCGAGTCGGTGATCTAATGAATTACTAATGGCTAGTATAGGAAGCTCTGTGCAATGAACTTCATTTATTCAATTCCATATTGACCACTGTGAAATTGTAATACGTTCGGCCGTAGAGATTTTGGCATAACTACTCTCTCACCAAACATTAAACACTCTTCTAAGATACACAATGATGGTCAAGTTGTTTCATTTCTCCTTCAGTGACAGTACACTGCCAACCGTTGATGACATTTACCCGCTTTCTAAATTATCGAGTTGTTTCGTGAGGCAGTTTGAATTTCTTTTGCTGACCCTGTTAAGGTACGCATGATATTTATCAGGTAGTATGATGAGTAATCATTTGTTAAAGGAGAAGCAATAACTTCCTTTCATTATCGTAGTGTAGGCACATATAAGACGAGATAAGAAATCCACCTGACTGAAATCCTCGATCTCCCTGTAATGTACAATGAAATCATATCCGAGTAGAGTTGGTGTCACCGTAGCAGTCGATTTGCGGTGTGTCGGTATTCCGGACTTCGAATCAAAAACTGCCAGCAACAGTTTGTGATTAGTTAACATAGCAAAATGTCATCTATATACCACCAACATCGTACTGCGGAAACAATAGCTAATATTTCTTTATCTATTTGACGATAACATTTTTCAACTGGTGCTAGTGTCCGAGAAAAGTGAATTATTGCGTTTTCCTTTCCATTTGGAAATATGTGCAACATAACTGCACTCACACCATATTGCTTCTGGCAGCGAAGTGCATGGAAATGGTTTCTTCGAACGGAAGATGGGCTTAGCCCTCCTCTCCAGCTGCAACCGAAAAGTTGCCTTCATAACTGATCACCGACACAAACAAGGCTGTAAGATAGTGGAAAACTGCTTTAGTAACTGCATTGTATATTTTTCAGACTTAGTGGCTTGCATCACTGGATAACACTGTAATTAACGGGACATCAGAGAGACGCAGTTTGCAGAACGAATCTAAACCAAATAAATTTAAGTCGGGTTACGTTAAGTAGCATACTCTAGTGAGTGTCGTTCCTCTGAAAGATGCGATACATCCAGTTCCAATGGAAACAGATAACCGCCACATGCTGAACGAGCCGTCTACGTTGCCTTCTTGATATATGGACTGCCTATTTTACTCTGAAGCTTTGCGATAGGATAGTAATGTCTGACACTGTATCCATTTGAAAGCCTGATAAATATTTATTAATATTAAGAGTAACAAACACTCGATCACCTGGGGTCTTGTTCTGTTATGATGCCAATATACGTGTTGAATTAGTGCCGGGTTCGAAAACGGAATTTCTGTAACTTTTGGGGGAAGATTGTGATCCATTTGGTTTTTAACGTCAGCAACAACCGTCTTTGTGACAGACCGATTTACACTCCCTGCAACAATGGTGTTTTGACAAGCATATCCTTAAAAAATGCTAAGCTCCTCAGTGCCAGTAATGAGTGGAAGAATACGTCTTTGTATGTTGCAGTGAGTTTGGATATGTTGTACTAGACGCAGAAGGGTCAGGTGTGACATGATTGACGGATTGTCTGGACTCTGGAGTTGTCTTTACCTTTCCGTTGAATCATAGTTATTTAAATTTAAAAAAATAAAGTAAATTCTTCTGATTTACATATCTTGCTAATACCAACGGCATTTCCTCTAAATGGTTACCCTCTGTTCATAGCATAAATTTCATTCTTGCAAAAATATAATTTGCGATTATTTGTAGTATATCTATAGTATGTTTTCCACACTTACAGAAGTTAATTTTTCCCAAAAACACTTTGTTCCGATTAAGAAATTTTAGTAACTTGTAAATTATTTAGACTTCGACGAACTGTGATATGAACAAAGTTTATCGCTGAAAAGCCTAACAATCACGATCATAGTAAACAAATCTCAGGCAAAGAGATACTATGAACTGATGAAGTATGCAAGTGCATAATAGGAAATTAATAAAAACGAATCCATATAGATCAGTCTAGTTTTACCTTCTAAATTTCAATTGATACCATTGTATTTGTGAAATTAGAAGGTATATTTTACACCCTTTATCTAATTTCAAATTTGAGCTATACGTTTAATTAACACTGAATGAAACAAGATATTTTTGATGGAGCAGTGGCTTAGTAGTTAAAATACTTAACTTGTAACTGGAAGGTGGCAGATCTGTTGACTTTAATCCTTTTATTTTAGTTTGGGCAGCCACAGGCTATTGTATAAACAGAGTTGCTCAAAACTGATATCATAAAAGCTAAACTTGATAGGTGATTTATGATCAATTTAATAGATACTTGGATTATATTGTCGATCTTGTAATGTACACAAGCATACAGATGATATAATGCATATTCTAACAATATTGTTTATCATTATTGAAACTCACGAAATTATAAGTTTGAGACTAATCATTTAATAAAAATTGAAAATTATAAAGTCAATTGTTTAATAGAAAACACTGATTACAAACAACATCAAACAATAATATTCAAGGAAAAAATTAATTACACAAATATGAAAACATAAATACTTCCCTATCTTGTATAAAACAGTAGAATGAAATAAATGGGAGGAAAGACACCATCATACAAGAATGTACTTGTTATTCAGCACTAATGAAATCTGTCGAAAAAAAAATATATGTATATTTTACAATATCAGCAACAAACCACATTTATATATGTATATATATATTACAACAAACATGGCAAATAATAAAGATCAATGAGAACGTTAAAAGGAAACAGAGAGTTGGGTGATATGCATTACGTTGAATTGGACCATCCTCTCCCCCAATCAGTACATTGAATTAAATTATACTTTCTACACTGAAACTATTGAAAGCAAAAAAATTAGATACAAAACTGTTGATATCGATGAAATGAAGATATGAAAAAAGATTTCCAAAAATATCTATTTTCAAAATACATGTAACAATAAACAGGATAGAACAGGACATACTTTATGAAGAACACAAGCTATATTGCTCATTTGGAATGATAAGCATAAGTTTAAAGAGAGGAAATGAAATTAAAACAAAAATAGATCTGATTTATGTACAAAAAAAATCTATCATCTTTTTGCATTAAAACCACCACATAAAAGTTAGATCATCTATTTTTTTTTTAAGATCTTTATTTGAAGACACAAATTATTTTACTGACAATTGAAAGAAATCTCACAAAATCATTAAATATAGATTATTGCATGACTTTTATGCAATTTAACATTCATTTCAACTTAGGCTGAATGATATACATGTAAGTGAATTCTTATGTACTGATAAGAAAATCAATTATATATGATTACGAAAATATGAATGAATACATTCACAGCTGTTGGAAAAGTGTTAACACAGTGATAGCACTATTGTAATTTAAACAGAAACCTTTAAAACATAAAACCAATTCAAATCAACTTTTACTATGTGAAATGTGGAAATGAAGAAAAAAATAATTACATTTTCTTTAGAATTTTTTGTCTAGAAATGATAGTGTAAAAATCACCGATTTTGCATATGAAAGTGTAGATTGATTAAATACGACAATAGAACGATTCATTTGTGTACACCTGTTAGTTAGTCATAGAAATATGAACAGGACTATATTTAGCAATGTAAAGAAGCAAATTTACAAACGACCATTCATGTTAAAAGAGATAAAGAATACTTTAGCTTTTTCTTCCACTTAACCTTTTAAATATTAATGGTACCCATTATTATATTCCATATTCTTTCGGCTGTGCATGGTATGTCGTACTGGTTAAAGTGGCCAATGTAGCATTAATCATACTATTAATGCTATTTTGATTAGGATTAACAATTTTACTATGGTTAGATGGTGACTTCGTTGAACTAGAAGGTTGTTGCAATGGGAGAATTGAATTATGCGGTGTACAAAGTGAGGCGGCCAGCAAATCCTCAGGAATTGCCATATTCGAACGAGGTAACCCACCATCCTTTTGAGACCATAATTCTTTCTGGGATATCATCAGATGTATGTGAGCAGTTAGCGGAATATTTTTGAACTTTTAATTTGTTATTGGAAGGCGTAGACTCTATTTTACTGTTGACATCATCTAGTCTACTCACTTTTGATGGATAATAACCATGACGAATATAAAAGTAGATATCGTCAATCTCATCGTATGCCTTGTAAATTTCATCCTGTGTCATATATGATTCTGGTGTTGGCGGTAAATCAGTTATTCTTTGTTTCGCTTGTTGACGCGATGTATACGAATCACGTGGTTCTCGTGTTATATCGTGCATGTGTCGAACTAAATAATTGAGGGTTTCTTGAGCATGAGCAATAGCTAAAAAATTGCATGCTTGTATGCGATGATTTTCCATGAAAAGTGCATAAGTTGGATCATGGGTAAACCCAGTCTGAAATGAATGATCACGTAACATTGATGGGGTGATTAGAAATAAACGTTCTGGTGAAGATATTGGGGCAATAATCAAGATATCGCCTTTATACAAACAGTATAGTCTTAGAAAGTGCTTTTTAGCAAATACAAGTGAGTGAACAGCAACAAGACCACAAGTTACCTTACGGTTAGGGTTCATTAGTGTAGGACGATTCATAGGTGAATTACTAACGGTAGAATAATAAGAATCTGGTAAAGGTATAGGTCTAATTGATAAAGGTAAACGGAATTTACGAAGTAGTCCAGATAATAAATAAACTCCTGAAATATTTTCAGGTCCAGCAATAACGATTAAAGAAAGCTTTGGAGGAAACAGTGTAGGTGTAGAGTCTTCTATGCCAAGATAAATAGTACGTGAAAGAGGTTTGAATTGAAGTAGATCAGAATGAATTGTTGATTGCTTTGAACAGTTGGATCGTTCAATTGCCAATACAAGACCTGACTCTTTGATTTTCTTCCCACATCTAACAGAACATTGAGGTAGGTCCGCAACATATTGTAGAAGTGTCCCAGCGCGAATGATGTCTGGTTTCAAATTAGCCAGTGTTTCTGGTGAATATGCCAGTGAAATCAAACTTGATGGTACTGAATATGGTGAAGTATCATCATTTGTCTCTCTCATTTCATTTAAAGAAGGTATAATTGAATTCGGAGGTGCAACTAAACAACGCATATCTTGTCGAACAATAAATGTCGAAGACCTAGTACGCCTTATTTGTTCAGGTGTTGTTACATGAGGAGTTGGTTGAAGATTTTCATTTAACACTTCATACCATCCTCGACATTGCCGGAAAAGAATTAATTTTGACTGAACTTCGCAGGAAGAAGTAGGAAAGCGTGGATTTTTATCTTCAGCTATCCATGATTCCCAAGTTGCAGAAGCAAGCGTCGAATCCGGTACTGGATATAATATGAGACTATCATAATTTCTTAAGGCACAGCGGCATCCGGAACGTTTGAAAATAGCTTTGATTGAATAAGTTTTTCTAGGACTGACTGAACGAAACTCATACATCAGTTCAGACAAAGGTTGAGGTGGACCTGGATGCCAGTAAATTTCAGTTTGTAAGTTAGAGTCAAATGATTCGTCAAACTTTTCAAAATTATCGTCAGGAGAAGTAGAAGTGACAGTAGTAGTTGGTGATGATATTATTGATGTATTGTTACTTACTCCCCTAAATAAGACAAAAAGACAACTGAAATCGAAAATCCGCTCACTGTTCAATATGGAGTTTTCTTATCTAAGACTTATTTAAACTATATAAAGGGGAAACTCTTCAATATTAGAGATAATTATTACACTATCAATAGTACAAATTGCCACACAGACTGATATATTTAATTTGCTTCATTCATCTATTTAACTGATCGGATAACATGGTAATAAATGTTGAATTGAAGCAAATGAAGCAATGTCATCACACCTTCTGAACAGTGTATAGAAATGCAATCACCTAAAAGGAACGAAATTAATCTAATGCACAAGTCACTTATGACCAATTCAGCGTCTAGTACAAATGCATGTTCACTCAAATTAAAATTAAGAAGATAAATATCAAAACAATAGGAACAATATAACAGTGATAATGATATTGATGGCTAAACATTCAAATTTATTTTGAGAACAAGAAAAGAAAAGATATATGTGAAGAAATATTAGAACACAATAACGGACCTATTTAAACCACTGTGACCGATTTTGAGTTATTTCAACATATATCTCTAGTCGCTGATCGGAGTTGTCAGTCGGAACATTAATATGTAGCTGGCACTTAGAATACTACAATTTAGATTTTTCTTTCTCAATGTAATATGAAGAACAAATGCAACTTCATTCTGTGTTTTGGTTATTAATGATGCCTTTTATCTAGAAGCGCAAACGTATCTATAATCATTTTTATAAATATTTCTGTTAAAAAATTCTATAATCAACTTGAATAATTAACGAAACACTAGTTAGGTGCTTAAATATCGTTGCTATTTGAGTTTATCTGTATCTCACTGAAAACAATGTGCAAATAAGCCCACTTCAAAACGAACTTTTATATCTAACTTTCTAACAGAAACCTTATGATAATATCAAATTGAATACATTCATTTCCTCTTCTCTAAAGGTTTGCATTATTGTCATGGAGTAAGTTTATAGTTTTCCTTATTTTTTCTAATTAATTTTATTAGAATACGATAAAACAAACTTATTCATGGATTAGTAGCTTAGTGGTTAAGACGCCTGACTTTCAACAGTTAGGTGGGAGGTTCAAGCTCAACTCTATTGACTTTGGTATGAGCAGCCGAGTAATATCATTAAATTTTACAAATAAAATGTAGCCTGAACTGAATAAATGGATTTATACACTTGGTTAATGAGTTGCATAATCATCCATGAAGTTATTTTAGCTTAAAAACAGAATTAATTCACATATGTTTGATTAATAAAATAAATATATTTAATATAAAGCTGGAAAAATTACTTAATGATATATTTTTTGGATCGGAATTACTTCCGTTTGAGGTACATGAACATGATAAACTAAAATATTTATAATTAGTATCCCATAGTAATAATTTTACAAATTAGTCGCTAAACGAGTTCACAGAATTTTCTATGGGTACTTTTGAACATTGGACATGTGGCTAGCCTTGGAATCCAGGATGCGGATTGTAGTTCAACTTAGTACCTTCCAGCTGGATATAAAGGCATCTTAGTGATGTTGCCCACAATAAGACTCGTATATTTTTTTGTAAACGACACTGTAGTATACACAAAGTCATTTACTTGTTCAACGAGAATGAAGTAATTAACAAGGAACTGTAATTCTAGATTACTAATATTCCGGAGTGAGCATACAATAATAGCAAATGAATAGTTGCAGTTCAAAATTTCAAAAACAGGAAATTAAGAGCATTTCATGATATTTTAATTATAGAATAGATTTCTAATTGTTTACATAGATTAGAAAGATATTTAATAGTTTACAATTCAGATTTGGAAGTAACCTTTAAAAAGCAGAATTGAAATGGTTTACAACTATGATAATTTCTGTTATTAATCATATAAAAAGAGGATGTACTCGAGAAATCTTTTACACCCTTTCTGAACTGCCTAGTGATGCAAACTAACGGCACCATATGAAGTCGGGGACGTGAAAATGAAATTTTTTAATAATGACATACGTAAGACATACGTCAAAATCGCATACTTTTCGTTTTCAAGAAGAATTACACTTAAATCACCTGAAATCTCAATAACTGCATTTTAATGAGTTACTTTATAAATCGACCGAGATCAGTTTTAAAAGATACATAAAGGTGTCTATCTTTATAGTTGCTGGTCGTTACAAATTAAAAAAAAAACAAATAATCCCGCCTAAGATTATAGTGTTAAGATGGTAAACTTTTATCTTATAACACTTATTAAGTGGGACTATGCATTTTTCCGTTAAGCCGATTTCTAAATCTCAGCTATAACGGCTACCAGAATATATGATCAGTAGAAAGTAGACTGAATATGTGCTAACCAAATATAGCTGATATTAATGCGACACGAAATATTTTAGCTATAATCTGACAGTCTACAATTTTAAATCCATTCATTTATACCACTGATATATTGCTTTCTTGAAATGACTGAAATGCATTGATCAGTGTTTCCTTGCTGTAAAACAAGGGGTTCTCCCTTGAGGACGAAATAGTTTTCTAGAACTATCTGACTTTAAATAGCTAACAAGTTGGTTCACCGCCATGTTGAGAATAGTCTCAATAACCTATCTGCATAACAGTGATAATAATTCTGTACCAAAGAGAAATCAGTTCTTTGAATGCTAAAAAGTAGGATGATTCTTCACCACGTTTTTATCCCAACTTTATTCAAACACTACGGGGACATGTAGTGTCATAAGTGACATTATGTGTAAATTCACTGTTTATTAAATAAATAGGAACACTTTAACTCCATTTTTATTCATACTCTAAGGATGTATTTGAGTAACCATCTTGTGATACATTGTATGAATAACATGACTTACGTACATACATTATTACATTATGTTGATTTGGAATGACATATTTAGGAAATCTATACGTTAAATTCAAATTAAAACTCAACTTTAAACTGGCAAACCTTGTAAAGAGCTGTTTTACGACTGATCGAAGTTAAAATAGCAAAATACGCTGTTAATGACAGAAACTGAGTAACAGTAAAGTAAAATTCACTTAGTACCAGAACAGCCATCTACTACAATGCTTCTTCTTCTTCTGATGCACGGGTGGCCGATATTATCGATTTTATTATTTGCCGAGCTATTGCCTATTGCTAAAACCCACCCTTGCCTTAGTCTATTGCACAGATCCGACCGATTATCAAGAAGCCCACTAGTTACTCACACGTATATATTATAACCATTATTACACAAGATATATATACATATAAGATCTGATCAATGTCGTATGTCTGACACACAATATTAGCCAATCACATGTCTTTATCCAGACATGTCACCGAGATATACATTAATTTACAGCGAATAGCATGTATCAAGTTAGTCGATAAATTATAGAGGGTAGTAGCACGAACCTTGCTCAAGAGTTCCATGTTAATTGAACCTAACCACGTAAAATCAAAAACGATGCATGCAATGTCCAGTCACTTAGACCAATCAATACGCCAAAATTTGATCTGCACTGACAACAAAATAAACACGACAATGGTTACCGTAAAGTGACCAATCGATGTATATCTCAGTTCTGCAGGAGGTTAATCATAGCTTGGATGACTCGATAATAACATCTCTCATTGTGAGACTGTGTGACTTGGTTCTTAGTCCGATGGAGAGTATCAGTTCACCTAATACAGCAGATATGCCTTATTGTTGATTACCTCAAACCACTTAAGAGCAACAGTGTTTGAGCTTTGTTATTTCTGATCGACTTTGACAATGTCATATGACTACATTTTGTGAAGAATATGATCACTTGTTTATTTTCTTCCTTTAAAACTGACTGAAACTAAGTACCCAGCTTCTCTTGTAATTGTACTGTATACCCTTATTTTTTGTCACAATCACTACTAATTTAACCACTATAGAATACATAATGAGAAATGTTATATTTAAAAGACATTAATTGATTATCAGTTAAAAAACATCAAACAATTTACTTTCATGCAGGTAATGACAACAGTCTGTTCATCTAATTTATATATAGTCGTAGATACAGATTTGTACGGAATTTTCAGTAGATTTTATTTGCATAATTTTTACGTTTAATGAATCCTTGCACTTTTATCAAAAGTGTATGACAAATTCACAGACAATGTGTTTGGTGTGTGGGGAGGGGAGGGGTTAAAACGTATATTAATTTACAACATAAATTACAATCAATGCTTCGGAAGCGAGCAGTTATCTTCAAAAATGTTTGTGAGTAATAAACTGGATGTAATTTAATCGTTATCTGTAGATCTCATGAAATGGACTACAAGATAGATTAGTTTGTGAGGAGGAAGATACTAGATCATTTTTACTGACCGACCAGTGAGCAGTGACCACTGCTATGTTTGTCAAGTACCGTAGTGCCGATGGCATTCTATCAATCAGGCAGTAATATAGCCATCAGTCTAACTGAATCCCTATATCGTAATTTGCTTGTGGTGAGAGGAATTCAGCAGAAAAATTTAAATGGCCTACATTGCCACACGTAGAAGGGTTTTATAGGATGGGAACCTCATGGATATAAGATCATCAAATCACCGTTCAAGATAAAGACGGAAGGGATTACAACGAATGCCACCCAGTGCTATGCATCCACCAACGACAGCCACGAAGATAACAAAGGCCAGCTCTATGCGAGGCTGCAGTCAATCATTGAGAAGTGCTCAGCCAAGGACCTGAAGATTCTGATGGGGGACTTTAACGCCAAGGGTGGAATGGACAACACCGGATATGAAGACACCATGGGACGACATGGACTGGGAGAAAGGGACGAAAACGGTGAGAAGTTTGCAAACCTATGTGCCTTCAACAAAATAATTATAGATAGAACCATGTTCTCCCACAAACGCATACTCAAAGCTACATGGGTTACATTAAGTCACTACGGAAAACCGAATCGACCACATCTACATCAATAAAAAAGTTTAGAAGGACCATGGAAGTCGTAAGAGAAAGGAGAGGGTCTGACATAGCTTCAAATCACCATCTGGTGGTGGCTAAAATGAAACTGAAGCTGAAGTAGCACTGGACAACTGGAGCAGCAGTATTACAAAAGTTTAATACAGCCCTTCTCTGGGATGCTAACAAACTCAACGAATTCAAAATAATTCTCAACAATAAGTTCCAGGCATTTCACGATCAATTAGTAAAAGGTGGAACTAATATGGAAGACAACTGGAAAGAGATTAAGGAAACAATAACCTCAACATGTCAGGAGGTTTGGGGTCTCAAGAAACAACACCAAAAAGAGTGGATTTCTGTTAGCACTCTGGACAAGATCCAAGAAAGGAGGAACAGAAAGACAGCGATTAATAACAGTCGGACAAGAGCAGAGAAAGCCAAGGCACAGGCCGAATACACCGAAGTCAACAAGCAAGTGAAGAGGAGCATCAGGTTGGATAAACGAAAATTTGTTGAGGACCTAGCAATGACAGCGGAAAAAGCTGCAAGAGAAGGAAATATGAGGCTCTTATACGATACAACGAAGAAGTTAGCTGGGAAATTCAACAAGCCAGAACGGCCAATCAAGAACAAGGCTGGCAAACCAATCACTGAAGTGCATGAACAACGGAACAGGTGGTCAGAGCACTTCCAAGAACTCTTGAATAGACCAGCCCCACTGAACCCACCAGTCATCGAAGCAGCAGCCACGGATCTCCCTATAAGCACAGACCCACCAACAGTCGAAGAAATCAAAATGGCCATCAGACAGATCAAGAGTGGTAAGTCAGCAGGACCATACAACATACCAACTGAGGCACTGATGACACATATAGAAGCAACTGCAAAGATAGTCAACATTCTCTCCAGGAAAATTTGGAGAGAGGACAAGTGCCAGTAGACTGGAAAGAAGAGTACCTAATCAAGATGCCAAAGAAGGGAGATCTCAGCAATAATGAAAATTACTGAGGCATCACTCTACTTTCCGTGCCAGGAAAAGTCTTCGGCGGAGTATGTAAAATAGAGTAAAAGGTCCAGTCGACGCCCAACTCAGAGATCAACAGGCCGGATTCCCTAAGGAACAGTCGTGTACCGACCAAATCGCGACTCTACGGTTCATTGTTGAACAATCATTTGAATCGAATTCACCACTTTATATCAACTTCCTCGACTACGAGAAAGCATTCGACAGCGTGGATAGGAGAATATTATGGAGCTTTCTACGACATTATGGCGTACCAGAAAAGATAGTCAACATCATACGGAATTCCTACGACTGACTACACTCTAAAACTGTGCATGGAGGTCAGCTCACAGATTCATTCGAAGTGAAGACCGGTGTCAGACAAGTCTGCATACTCTCACCCTTCCTCATCCTACTGGTGGTTGACTGGATCATGAAGACTGCAACATCTCAAGACACTCTTGGGATACAATCGACAACATCGATGTAACTAGATGACTTGGACTTTGCAGCTGACCTAGCTCTTCTATCCCACACACAGCATCAAATGTAGTTAAAGACGAACAATATAGCAGCAGCCTCGGCAGTAGTAGGCCTTAACATACACAAAGGTAAAAGCAATATCCTTCGATACAAAACAATGAACACTAACCCAATTACACTTGACGGGGAAATTCTGGAAGATGTAGAAACCTTTACATACTTGAACAGAATCATCGATAAACAAGGAGGGTTTGATGCAGATGTGAAGGCGCGCATTGGCAAGGCAAGAGCAGCATTTCCACAACTATAAAACACCCGGAACTTAAACCAACTGTCAGTCAACATTAAAGTCAAAGTTTTCAATACAAATGTGAAGACAGTTCTGTTGTATAGAGCTGAAACTTGGAGAATTGCGAAAAGCATCCTTCACAAGATACGTGTATTTGTAAACAACTGCCTGCGTAAGATGCTTCGGATCTGTTGGCCAGATACCATAAACAACAACCTTCTACGGAAGAGAACTAATCAACTTCAACCAAACAGGAAATTAGGAAAAGACGCTGGAGGTGGATAGGACATACATTGAGGAAACTATCAAACTGTGTCACAAGACTTAGAATCCTCAACGTCGAAGGGAAAAGAGCAAGACCCAGCAACACATTGCGTCTGAAATTGAAGACAGACATAGAGAGGATGAATTGCACTTGGGAAGAGCTGGAAAGGAAAGCCGAAGACAGAGTTGTTCGGAGAATGCTGGTCGGCGAAGTATGCTCCACATGGGGTGACAGGCATTGATTTATTTGCTTCTGAATAACTGATTGAAATCGCCTTCGTATTTCTTTCAAAGCTGTATTTGACGAACATTTTGTTTTGAAATTAACTTTATTATTATATGTAACCCATTTGGTACGATCAATTGACCATATCTACTTACCATAGTACCTTAGGTTACCTTTGAATCCAGTAACAATTCTAAGTGTAATTTCACAATATGAATAACATATTTTGCATTTTTGGTACTTCGTTATCACTTTAAAAAAATGTTATTCAAGACAAAAATCTATAATAAAGATTATCAATTTTTTATTAGTCTGAAATGATGTCTTTCATTTAAAAATGTCAAAATCCCTTGATTAAAACAGACATCATTTATTTTTTCAAATATTCTCATGTAGCTTTCAATGAATGATTGAACACTGACAGCAGCAAATTTAATCAGATTTAAAATCAATTACTTATAATAATAGTTTGAAGTTCCCGAAATAGCAAAATCAGTCTATATGACATATTCAGTGGACTTTCACAAAGAGTTGCAGTTATCCGAAACATTCTTAATGTTTACTAAGTATGTCATACTCAGCTCTTTCAGTCATTCATCCGTTCGTTTAGTGGCTGAGTATTATATATTAAAGTGTAACTTCAACTGGAGTTCGATTCCAAGCGGTTTAAGCTACATACACTTATCTGTTATTAGTATGTTTGGTGTAGTTCAACCCGAAAAATCGAATGAAAAACACAAATACAATAAAGCTAAGGCTTACAATCTAATCTGTAGCAAAAACTATTCGCTAAGATGAAATACTTACTACGGTGAATTTAAAAAATGACGGATAGTGGTGGATACATTTTTCTAAAATGGAATATTTGCTAGGCATAGGAAAAGTCGAGGGTAACTTCAGCCTTTATAGAGCTATGTGGTTACAACATTATACACGAACGTTTATCCCGACGTTACATTCTGATAAATTGGTTATAGGTTAATAATATACGAGTGAGTGGTGAATAGTATTTTTTGGTTTCAAATTGTTGTATATTAAATTTAACTGTGGTTATTAAATGACATACGCACGAAGATAAAATTACAGCTTTCAGGATATAAAAGAATACTTTTATCAACATGATTAGAAATAGTGATAGTTTGGATTTTTTTATTTTGTGGTTGGAGAGAGCCGACGATGAATTTCAGTTTGGCCCAGGTTTTACGGTTATTAGGTACTCATTAGTAAGGCATATTTGCACTTTAGAGGAAACTGACGATATCTGTAGGATTCGTAGTCGGGTTACCCAGTCTCATAACCTGTAACACTGTCAATGACCTATACTACTTGACACTGATCCTTAGGACTGGGATATTTGCATTGATTGATTAACATTTCATGTATACCAACTATCAAAAAGCCTATGTCAAGTGGAATTTCCTTCCGATTACCTCTAACTGCTTAGCATTAAAGCATATTATATGAGATGACGAATTACTCATAGACTGGACGAAATAAGGTCACTAGAAGTCGATTAGCATAAAGAACTGTATAAATATTACAGTGGTTACTATTAACAGAACAATAAGTACACAATAGTTTAAATAAGAAGCAAATATTATATATCACTAGCTGAAAAAGTTACCGCTTACAATTTGATTTCTTAGTCAGTTGAATTTTGTAAATAACTACTTCAATTTAGAAACCATCTAACAGTACTTCCTTAGTACTGATTGATTATATATCTGCATACTACGAATACAATTTTAGAAGGATAAGAGTTTATATTTTTTTAAATTGTGGAATGATGACATAAAGTTCAAGGAGTTTAAAGATCTAAGTTTCACAATTGCACTAAACAATGATTATAAGCATTTGATTTGCAATTACTTCTAAGTAAAGTAATTTCGTAATTAACAATGAAAATAAATTTACAGAATTCTGAACTCAAATCCCCGATGGAGTCGTGGATGCATACTGCTGAAGAGTCTCATCCTGGGACGAAACAGCTGTCCAGTGCTTCCAGGTGATCGGTGGTTGACTAATTCAGACAATTGGAGATGCCGAAATTGACAGTCAACTATCTCCACAACACCCAATTATAATCAAATTTCATAGCTTCCAATATAAACAGTTAGTAAATAGGTAACTGTGGAAAACTATGGAGTACTGAAAAAAATTTTCGTCTGAGTTCAAAAGAATCAGAAGTGGGAATTTGTAATTATACGCAAAATGGGGTCCAACACCCTAAAATCTGTGGCGAAAACGATAACACTAATCCTGGGGAATTCATAGACGAACAATGCTGACAAATTTGACACTAAAACGAAACAGTTATCTAGTTCCTCAGTGATTTCAGTGGTTGTCTGGAAACCGATGGAAACTGCGAAAGCTAGCAATCTTCAAAGAGTCCCCTATGCTAATACTGACTATACTCTCACCGGTAATTGATTTCGATAGGTAATTGCCGAAGTTCAACTGGGATTGAGTGATGGTAGCACAATATCGACAATTCAAAATATAAATCATTGGATACCGATTAGTGGTTTGAGAGTCAGGCAATTGCTGAAAGGCCTAAGGATTTTGGGTTCAGTTAGAGTCTAATTGTCGACAGTTTTGACTCCAATCAATGATAATCATTAATTAGCATTTGCATTAATTAATTGTAAAACGTCCGGATTTTTTCGTGAGTGTCAGAACAACTTGGGATTCGTTGGGGATGGATAACTACATTGTGCACATTTAAACTTCTTATTAATACATATCCCCCAACTTATACACCGAATCAAATCCGGATTTTAACAGTGCCCTTTATTTAATTCAGCTATAGTACTTCACAGTTTCAGGTCTCAATCGATTCGTGGTATATCAAGACCATAATCAAATATGATCAGGAATCTAATCTAAACAAACTAACATTTTAACAGATAGCGATACTGGTATATCAGTTACTAAGTAAAAATGCATAGTAAAATGTCTCAATCGTAAATCACTTTGTTTTACCATATAAACAAATGATCAATGGGGTTCAACGGTGTCAGAGGTGAAGAGGTACTGGATGATGATTGCGTAATGTCGAGGGTTGTAAATGAAGACCATTAGATACTAACTGAATGGTCCGAACGTCAGGTGGTCACCATGAGATATGGTGACACCGGGTTCGACAATAATTGGGAACATGGATGTGCACTGCTATGGAGATTAGTACTAAAATGGATTGTCCAGTACTTCTTAAACTTTAATGGTTACCTACCTAAAATCAACCTTCGATACAAACAATGTTTAATGAATATTTAATCATTTATGCTTATCTAACCATCCACCTATCAGGAAGCGATATTCCTACGACTAATCTTGGGTATAATTTCAATTTTAATTTAAAAAAAGTTGTTGAATAGCAAAATGATTTCTTTCAAAATACTTACTCTTGGCGCACTATTAAATTAGCTGACGTTATCTTTGATGCTTCATCAACTTCTGAACATTTATGTCCTTTCGTAATTGATTGCGTATGATTTTTACTTGATTTTGAGATTTCTTAAGATTCACAATGTCCATTTACATTATTACCGCCATTATTTACATTTTCCTCAGAGTCCGAATTACGACTACTCAAATGACCTGTTAGATCAACATCAAGATTGTTAGCACTTCGACGGTGATGTTTTTGAAGGTGTGTCTCATTATCGGATGGTTCATGATTAGGTAAATCACCAAGTGAATCTAATATTTCAATACGATCAGCAAAATCAGCAGGTAAAGCCGCTTTGGCTCGATCAATACGACCACGCAAACGCTGCGATCTCCGTTCAAATGCAGTGGATCGCCTACTGCCAACTGGACATTGAATTTATTAGTTGTTTCGAATGGGTCAAAAGATTTAGCCGTTACCTTGAAGGTGCTCGATGGTCTGTAGCCAGTTCTCATTTGTGATGTATTTAATAGTGATCGTGTTTTATCTTTCGGCGTGTATGGTCTACATGTTGAAACTAAACGAAGCCAATTTCTTGTCTCTTCGACAATTTGAGCAGAGGTTAATTTACCCTTAGGTAATTCATAAAATGCTCTAACTAGGTTATAATTTGCAGTAACTGCAATTTAGCCAAACCGAATCGTGTAGGCTTTTTCAACCCAGGTGAAGTCATCTAAAATTAGAACAGAACACAATTGTATTCGTATAATATTACATTTAATAGAGAAATTGGGCACAGTATTTAGTCACTTGTTAGCAGTATAGTAAAGGACATGTTCAAAAGAGCTTTTGTCGCTTGTCAGTTTAGTTAATATGGCTTCAAAATACTAGATTTTGATTAACGGGGTGTTATCATGAAAACCGTGTTAAGCGTTAAAATGAATTCAGATAGGCTTAAGATGTGGGCTATCAGAATTAAACACTAACTCCTTTTAGTTACTATGAAATCAGAAGAATTTAAATTATATCACATACATTATTTTAGATGTACATTACTAAGAAATCACTTGTTGAGGCACAAAAGCCATGAATTATCCCATAATTTTGGGGATTCATTGGTAGACCATGCAAACTTTCATGTATAATTTCGCTGTATGACACATCAAGTTCAACAAAAAAATACAGCTGTTGAAATTCTGTCTTCTCAGTAAGCATATATGAAAACCTAAACTTGATAATATTGTTAATGGGTTGTTGTTAGAAAAGTGAAAAACCCCATCAATCCATTTTTCATAATTGAATGTCTCGTAAATTAATTGTTATTGGTTACTTAGATTTCGTAAACATTAATAAAGCTTCAATTTAGAATGAATCATTTTTACTTAACTATAATAAAGTCGCAGCCGCCGTGGCTAAAATAAAGCGAACAGATTAGGCTTTAAAATAAATAATGGAAATAAATTGATCTAATCTCGTTTGTTCAGCATCATTTTGGCAAAGTATGAATAACGGAAGAGAAGTTAACTAAATGATTAAGTATAAAGTAAATTAATATTTATCAAAATTGGGATCAGCTTAAGAACAATTGGTAACTAGGTGACACTGAACATCAGTCTAATCATTATCTAGGACCTTTAATTAGAAAGCACATATGACTCTGCATGAAATGAAACTCTGAAAATCCAATTTTCGTGACGAGTACAATGAAACTGACCCATTTGGTTGGCCGTTGTAGTTAACATCAGAACTTTGATAAGTTCATGCTGGGCCTAAACATTTATGGTGACAGCTAATAAAATATTATGTTGTTATGTGACAACTTAAATAAATTGATATATATTTTACCAAGCAGGAACATAACAGAGGTTCGAGTTTACCTGGGTCTCAATAATCCTTCAGATGGTGTCGGTAATTATTTAAGCTAGTTGCAAATCCAGCCCAGCCAAATATCTTGATAAAAAACTATCTTGTTCTTGAAATCTGTATGCATAGAATGTGCTCTAAAAGCAGAATGTTCAGTTAGAAAGCAATACAAAAGTAAAATACAGTTAAACCAACCTAAGTTCACAGACAAAAGAAGAGATTTCAGGGATTAATATGGATAATGACATCTAAGTAGAGCCTATTTTGGCATTATGTAGAAAGTTCTTAACTAAAAATAAAGTGTGTTCTCAAATTCGACTAAGGTAATTTGTGTAGTAGTATAGCATAAAATAATTATATATTCTGAGAAAATGACGTATCGTCGATACAAAGAGAAACGTCGAAGAAACGAAGGATGGAGTTAAAATGAATGTATCAGTACTAGTGAAAACTAAATATAAATAGTATGGTCCAAAAAGAACGCATGGAGAAAATTATAAGAAAGTAACAACAGTAACAACAAACCAAGAACACGTATCATAGATGGGTGCAAGTGATTCATCCATTCCGGCTTTCAGTAATGTTGCCTGTCACGTGAATAGCAGGATCTAGTCACTTTCTGGATGCCATCATCATCATCATCATCAGCAACGTAGGACCGGGCATAAACGCCTGTAGGTTCAAGTCGCCATACCACAATAGCACTACGAGATTATTGAGGTCTCTTATAGACAGAATACAAGAGAGATGAGTAAGTAAATATGTCCAGAAAATAACAACAGAATTTAAGATCTAGATGAGGTTAAAGAGTGAATACACTTGCGCCACTGTGACCGGTTCTGAGCCATATCACCTAGTGTCTCCAGCCATTTGTTGCGATCATCACGCGGACCCCAACCAGGTAGTCTACATCTACCTACATGGCTTAGGCCAGTAGTCAAGGACTTCATGGACTGATGCCATGTTTTGGTTTGGCCGCCCCTAACCTTCTTCCATCCTACTTCAGCCATAGCTAACATAGCGCGACGGGGTAGACGGTGGTCGGGCATGCGCAATACATGTCCTAGACATCTCAGTCGATGAAGGTTAATGACCTCTTCGACTGATTTACCGTGTTTCCCAAGAACCTTTTGTCTAACCTCACTATTACTAGTCCGGTTATTCCATGGTATACGAGCGATGTTCCGAAGATTCCTATGGTCAAATATCTGGAGACGACGCATATTTTGAATTTTCATGGCCCACGTTTCGCAGCCATATGTTAAGATGGCGCGGATTGCTGCGCAGTACACCCGGCCTTTCGTTGAGACACGGATATCTCGCCTGCGCCACAAGTGCCGTAGATTGGCAAATGCCAATCGAGCTTTCTGGATCCGCGCTGAGATTTCATCAGACACCGACCCACCAGGGGTAATGAGACTTCCGAGATAAGTGAAGCGATCAACGCATTCAATTACTTCACTCCCTATAAATAATTTGGGGGAAGAAGCAGACCAGTCCTGGAGTAACATTTTGCATTTGGGAGGGGAGAAGTGCATCCCAAATATGCCTGCATTGTTACTCAACGTGTTCAAGAAACCTTGAATGCTGTGTGCATCTTCACCAAATATGACTATATCATCTGCATATTCTAAGTCGACAAGAGAGCCTCCTGGAAGGAGACTAATCCCAGAGGACTTAAAAGAAGTGAGAGAAATATCTAACAGTACGTCTATGATGAAATTAAATAAAAATGGGGATAAGGGGCAAGCCTGATGGACTCCACTTAAGGATGAAGTTTCTCGTGACAATTCGCCATATGCTCTGACTCGACCAGTGGTGACCGAGTAGAGAGCCTTTATAAGGTTAATGTACTTTTGAGGTACGCCTTTTAATGACAAACATTGCCACAAGACTTCACGGTCAACAGAGTCGAACGCTGCTTTTAAGTCAAGAAATACAACTATAGTTGGGCGTTGGTACATATGTCTGTGTTCGAGGACCTGGCGCAGGGTAAATATGTGATCAATGCAACCTATTCCAGGTCTGAAACCAGCCTGGTTTTCTGGAGTCTGTTGTCCCCTAGTGTTGGTTAAACGTCGGATGATTATAGTGGCTAATATTTTAGATACTATATTAGTCAAACTGATTCCTCTGTGGTTATCACAAGAGGATTTCTGTCCCTTTTTGTAGACTGGAACAATCAGCGATCGAGACCAGTCAGATGGGATGGAGTTTAGTTCCCAGACTTTGGCTAATATATCAGTCAACCTGCACGTTAAAACTATGCCACCATCCTTGAAGATATCGGTAGACAACATATCAGGCCCTGCTGCTTTCCCTCGTTTCAATTTACTTATGACGTTTTCAACTTCACTGAGAGTTGGGGGACCTGTGTCAGTTTTCCATTCGGGTAGCTTGGAGATTGTGGGTAAGCCAAGCGTGGCTGGGGGCCAGTTAAACTGTTCCTGAAAGTGTTCTGCCCATCGTTCTAATCTTCTAGATTGAGAGTAGATCAACGACCCATCTTTTTCAGAGATGATTTCACTAACTGCCGATTTTTTGATACCGGTGTCCTTAATAAGTCGGAACAGCTGTCTACTATTGCCTGCCGATGCTGATGGTTCTATCGCTTTTGCTTTTGTTGTCCACCACTGTTCATGATCCTTACGCAAGCTCTTTGTCAGTCTACGTTTCAGTTGTCGTCGCTCTTCATCATACTCCGAGCCTGCTGGAATGAGTTTTCGAGCCTCCATCAGTTCCCTAGAAGTTCTAGAGATCCAATGGTCTTTCATAACCATTGGATTGGGGTTAGATACTGATAGCGCTGCTGCGTATACACCTGCTTTAAAATCATTCCAAGCTACTTCGGGGGAAACCTGTTGGTCATGGGCGAGTAAATGCTTAGCCAAACCATTCCTAAATGCAATCTTAGCGTTCTCACTCTCAAAGTGATATCTAAAGGGTTTGCCCGATGTAACCTTTCTGCGACCAGTAAAACGCATAGAGATACGTGCTCTCACTAGGGCATGGTCAGAGTCTAGGCAAGTGCCCCAGAAAGAGCGGCAGTCCTCTATACAACCTCTCCAACGATAGCTGATGCCGATGTGATCAATTTGTGTCTATCGTTGCGTAGATGTTGGAGGTCGCCAGGCTAAACAGTGTCTCGCCTTATGCTTAAAGTTTGTGCTAGCTAAGAATAAACGGTAGTCTGAACATAACTGCAACAGACGATCTCCGTTGTCTGTTCTCTGGGCTGGGATGCCGAGTAACCTACCTAGGTGCTTTTCAGCCTGATTTAGTCTACCTACTTGAGCATTAAAATCTCCTGCAATAATTACTGTCTGAGTGCTTAGATTTCTGAAGGAGGCTAGAGAACTTCATATAGAAGTCGTCTTTCACTTCATCTGTGCTGCAATCAGTGGGGGCATAAGCAGAGACGACAAAAAGGCATCGGCGTGTGTCCCTATCTTTCCGAGTTCGTACTGTGCCATTTAGACGGACAGCACATAGACGACTGTCTACAGGAATCCACTCGAGAAGAGCCTGTTCTGCTCGTAAGCTTAGTGCTATACCTACACCAGCAAGGCCACGTGAGCTAGCTGTAGGGTCTCCAGATAAACGAAGAGTGAAGTGTGCAGTTCCATTGCATTGACTAGGTGAGGTCAAACGGATGACTATGCTGGGATCCTGTATGCGTGTTTCGGAGACACAGCATACATCAATTGCAAGAGATTCTAATGTTTTAGCTAAGGCAGCCTGTTGACGGATTTGACACAGCGTACGCAAATTAAAAGCTCCAACATGAAGTTTAGAGCGTGGCTTCAGGAGACCTGATATGATAATTTGGGAACTCGGGTAACCAGTAAAAGTGGCGCGCATAGAAACTGTAGGAGAAGTGTTATAAGAAGAGACCAGAGATGGAGAACGAGTTTGATCATGAACAAGGTGAACTCGAGTGCTATTAGCGGTATGAGGGCGGTTACCACTCCCCGGTTGCCCACACCGTGGAAGGGTCATTCTTGAGGAACCTGAAAGAGAAAGAGGATTAGGGTAGGTCGTGATGACCCGAGAGTGTGACCGCAGTGCCCAGGGGACAGCTGTTTGGGGTCGGTCAAGTATATTAATTGTTGCTCCGGTTGTCAGAAGGGGAGGCATCGGCCTCATGGCTTCCGAAGGAGCTCGGCTTTCACCATGAAGCGTCATGTTAGTCCTTCCAACATCCAGGGCAGAGTTAGAATGGTTATAAAGATTTTTATTCGTAAGCTGTTTTTTAGCATGGTAGTTGTTTTACGGGATGGGGTTGCTAACCCCATGCCCAACCCTCCTCCTTTATCCGGGCTTGGGACCGGCAGAAACCCTGTGGGGGCTCCAGGCGGATGCCAAAAAAAATTAATACCTCACAAGACTCTGACCAACAGTTATTGACTTCGTAAGATAATGGAATATTTACCTTGGCTAACTATAGCCTTTTTTCAGTCACGATTTTCACCATTTATGATAGAGGGAAACTGAGTGCATACAGCACAGAGTTAAAATGATTTACTAAGATTTATAACCTCGTAACCTGATTACTATATAATCCCAATATTATACGCAAAAGTGGTGCTACAAATTTTTTCGTCTCGCCATAATCTTCCAGAAAACTGATAAATCACTACTTATAGCTACTGGAGGTCCTCTTAGATCAATCCATTAGCATTGTGTATATTGTTTGTCCAATGGATACTCAAGCTCAATTTATAAAAACCACATTTTTCATTATTTAGGGGATATGAAACTTATCTCAGTAAAAATGCTTCTAATTTGTAACTGGAGGTTCATTCCATCAAAGTTTGCACCATTTAAAGTGACTGACAAAGTTTGTAGTGGCCACGGAACACTATTAAGTCAATAACGCTTTATAAATAGACACAAATGCGATAAATACTACATTAACAGTTAATATAAGTATGTATAATAAGCACAACGTCTATTAGAATGTAGTTTACTTGAAGTAACGGCAAGGTTAGGGATGAATGACGGATGCTCCAGATGACCACCACACGTATGCATCTTTTCGAGCGTCCAGTTTAGGTCCGTTCTAGTCAGCAGAGCTGGGAAGAGCGAAAGTGACGCTGAGTATTCAGTTCCGATGCTGTAAAAGGGATTTATTTATCAAACCAAGCAATCAGTGGAGAAAACTCAGTTTAGAACGAAGAATAATGCAGCAACAGAGCAAAATAACCAAAGACAGTGTAACGTGTTATTAGCAGCTATTGGCAGGCAGAGATCTAAAAAACCACAGCACACAGCGTTAATCAGGAACTTCACACAAGTGAGAACACAGAGTAACAGCCACAGGTCTTTATTATTCAAAAATTAAATTACGCGGTTCTAGTACAAAAGGAGGGGTTATTTACAAGATAGTCTTATACGTCATCATGCAAGTTCATTTTGCACAGGGCTCGCTCTTCTTTTTCCAAAACATTTATCCTTGATCGCCCTGCAATAGAAAGAGAACCAGTATCCCTCAATGTTTTGTGTGTGAACACCAGTACTTGGGTCCACAAAATGTCTATGGTGAACTACGACATGGTGAGCATATCCGAGTCTACGGAGAGGACGATATGCTTTCCAGTCGTCAGTATAAATAATGGATCCTGGTTGAACATACGTTTGGATTATTGGTATTAGGGTTCTTGCATTTCGGTTTGGGACATGCTGGAAATGTCCCTTCCCTAATGTTCGGTCATAAATACCAAGAACCTACCAGTAAGTTTAAAGTAATTATTACTTACCCATTCGGTGTTTACAGATCTTCCTCTATTATATTTTCTCTTTCTGATGGCCGATTCATCTATTTAAACTATTTTTCCGACGCCTCCGAGTGATAGATTCAACCGCAACATCATTTCTGAGCATACGTCTCTGCAGTGTTGATACCATTGCACCGCTGATACTTCGCTCACATCTGTAAGAGACGATGCCAGAGTAACAGGCAACTGCATATTCCACAAGACAACTAACATGCAGGTTTGCCGCAGTGTTAGTTTAGATTTACTAAAAAAACTGCCCGTTCTTAATGACTTTCTTCGCTAACAGCTATTGCATCGAAACGTTACTCCATCCCGACTGTCTCTGTACGGTATTTGAGTCATATTAAAGCCACAATCACAAATTAACTCTCTCCGAGGTAGTCCAAAAGCTTGTAGATTAGAAATAATATTGTCCTCATTAAGCATTTCAATAAGCCGATCCAAAGTAAGCATCTTGAACTTAAATGCGCGCTCACCCTTAAAAGTAATAAGTTGATTCTCATTGGTCATTTCAAGGTCAGCGGTGTAGTTTAGTTTCACCACTTAAAGTGCAAATTTGTAGACACATGCCTAAATAGTCTATCTAAGGGCGAATTAACGATAATTCACATTTTGTTCGCCTTGATTTACACTGAGTTCGCCTTTATTTATACACAGTTTGTTGTTTGGGTTTGGTACATGTGAACAGATTAAAATTTGGTTTGCTTTTAATTCTTGTCTGTTAAACCGATAGTATGACACTTGGATACTTTTGGACGGTTTGAAATATCATTTATTCATAACTATTATAAGTAATGTGTATTCCTGCAGTTGAATACATTCACTCTGTTTGACATGTCTGTAGGGGTAAATAATCCCCAAAATAAATAGTTACATAGGTTTCGACATTGATGCTGACTATGTTTGTTTTAGCGGACACTACTAAGTTGAAGGCGCTCGGTCACGCATCACGACCACATCTCGCCACGCCGTACCGAAACAAGCAACCCTCTCTAATTTGCCAGCCTAGACGTTGCTAACCCATTGTCGCTCCATTCACGATCAAATATAACTTCTCTTCCATCCTTCATTGCCTTCTGATTTCTTCTCATTCGTAAGAGTGGGTTCAATCGTTAGAAGTTGCTCTGGTAATAATCCAAACGTAACTTGGTCATATACCGGGTGTAACTTCATTGGTGAGCCCGACGTGATCTGGACACGTTCAAAACTGTGAGTTCGTTCCTGTTTGTCGTTTTTAACAGTATTTTTGGTGTGATTATCATTTTTTTGGCACGTTTTAATCGCATTTATTTTTATATTTTTATATATTGCATTTATAGTATGACTGATCAGACTCCTAAGTTCATTAAGATTAAAACTCCCACACCCCCGAACTTCCAGCTCATTCCCTTCTGGACAGAAAACATAGAAGCTTGGTTCTGCTACGCAGAAGCCGAGTTTCGAGACCACGCTGTGACAGATCCACGTGTTCAATTCCTTGCCGTCGTAAGGTCACTTCTGCGTGAATTGAACAGGTACGTCACCCCTTTCTTTTTCAGCCCTGACTGCCTAGAACCTTATGACCAACTCAAAAGATCGATTCTCAAACGCGGAGACTTGTCCGATAGACAACGTCTTGATGAGTTGTTCCACACCATCGAGCTAGGTAGTGGTTCAGCAACGGAAATGTTGACGCGCATGCGAGAGGTAATTGGTCAACACACCTTCGACGAAGGTCTTTTCCGTCAACTCTTCTTATCAAAACTGCCACAACAAGTGCAAGCAGTTCTGGTGACGTTTAATAACAACCCAGTAGATGAACTAGCCTCATATGCTGATCGAATTCTGGAGATCACCAGAACTCGCGACAATCAGGTTTATTCCATTACCGAAAAACCTCAGGCCACCGAAAACGAAGTAACGAAATTGTGTAATGCTCTTTCGCGTTTTCTTGACCTGAAGGAAAGACACCGACCGGACGATTCTCGTCGACGAAGTACGTCACGGAGAAGGTCGTCGTCTCGACCTCGACGAAACGAAAATTCACATTGGTGTTGGTACCACAACACCTATGGAAAAAATTCCAAGAAGTGTAGAGACCCCTGTTGTTTCCCTAGACATAAACCGATTGTTGACGCATCGGAAAACTACCTCGCCGGCGCACGTTAGCGGCAACCGTAGCCGGTGGAAGCAGCCGCCTGTTATTTATCACTGATGTGATAACGAAGGTTTGCTACCTCGTCGATACTGGCGCAGAAGTTAGCGTTCTTCCTGCAGCTCCATCTGATCGCCACCATGAAGCTGCGTTCGATTTACAGGCAGCCGATGGAAAACACGTAGCTACGTATGGCAAACGATACGTCTACTTAAACGTGGGTTTACGAAAACCCATACACTGGATTTTTACCATCGCCGATGTGAAAATACCCATCATAGGCATGGATTTACTTAGCCACCACAACTTGCTTGTGGACCCTAGTAAAAAGAGATTAGTGGATAGTAACACAAATCTATACGTTGGTGGAACCGTGGCTACAGGTTGTAGCTTATGTCCTCTTCGTTTTAAACATTTAATTAACCCTTATTTTCAGCCGATACTCGACAAGTATCCAGATCTGAATAAGACGTCATCGAAATTATCATGTGTAACCAGCAATGTTACACATCACATCACGACTACAGGTCAACCTGTATTCTCCAAAGCATGCAGACTGGCGCCTGAAAAACTAAGGATTGCGAAAAACGAATTCGATCATATGATTGACTTGGGAATAATTCGACCTTCCAGTAGTCCATGGTCATCTCCATTACATATGGTCCCGAAGAAAGATAGCAATGACTGGCGTCCCACCGGTGATTACCGACGTCTTAACGCCCAAACTACGCCTGATCGTTACCCTTTACCGCATATCCACGATTTAACGGCCACTCTGAAGGGAATGACAATATTTTCAAAACTCGACTTGGTAAAGGCGTACAACCAAATACCGATGTCTGAAAATGATATCCCGAAAACCGCTATCGTAACTCCATTTGGCCTTTACGAATTCCTCCGAATGCCTTTTGGGTTGAGGAACGCAGCACAAACATTCCAACGCTTCATTGATGACGTGTTCCGCGGGCTTGACTATGTCCATGCATACGTCGACGACTGCTTGATAGCAAGTCCAGACGAGGTAACACATATGAAACATTTAGACACAGTCTTTAGTAGACTGCAACAATATGGAGTAACCATAAACATACAGAAATGCCAAATCGGAACAACCTCGTTGGACTTCCTGGGGCATACTATAAATGCGAATGGTATACAACCCCAAAAACACAAGGTGGCGGCTATTCTGGAATACCCGGAACCAACCACCATCAAGCAGTTGCGAGCTTTCAATGGATTGGTAAGTTTCTACAGACGGTTTATACCGAACTGTGCATCTGTCATAAAACCACTAACGGATCAGCTTCGTGGAAATAAAAAAGTGGTCACAATGGATGCAGACTCAAAGAAAGCCTTTACTGCGACTAAAGAAGCAATAGCCAATGTGACTATGCTGGCACATCACAATACCGAAGCCCCTGTCAGCATCGCGGTTGACGCATCTGACTCAGCGATTGGCGCAGTTCTGCAACAATGGACTGACAAAGCTTGGCAACCTTTAGCATTTTTCTCAAGACGACTAAACGATACCGAATCAAGATACAGCACTTTTGGACGTGAACTGTTAGCAATGTACTGTGCTGTACGACATTTTCAACATTCCATCGAAGGCCGGGAATTTACAATATTCACTGACCATAAACCACTGACGTTTTCTATGAAGTCATCTTCAGATAAGTACTCTCCGCGAGAGTCGCGTCATCTAGACTACATTTCCCAGTTCTCTACTGATATACGACATATATCTGGAGCTAACAATGTAGTTGCCGACGCCTTATCACGAATACATGCCTTGAATCGTATCCACGGCATCGACCTTGTTGAACTAGCTCGACTTCAAAATGAAGACAATGATCTTCATCACGAGTTATCCACAACAACGCTTAAACTCCAAACAAAGACGATTGGAAAAGGTAAGAACACTTTAATTTGTGATTATTCTACAGGTACAGCCCGTCCAATCGTTCCCAAGAGTTATCGACGAATCATCTTCGACACACTGCACAACCTCTCTCATCCTGGAGTTCGTGCTACGTCTAAACTAATTGCTCAGAGATTCTGCTGGCCAACGATGAATAAAGACATCAAAGAATGGGCACGCTCCTGTGTGGCATGTCAAAAGAGCAAAGTAATTCAGCACAAAAAATGTCCTCTAGGCACTTTTCCAACTCCCGACGCTCGATTCAACCACGTCCACCTTGATTTGGTAGGACCCTAACCAGAATCAAATGGATTTTCTTATCTTTTGACATGCGTGGACCGTTTTACACGCTGGCCAGAAGCGATTCCGTTAAAAGACATCACTACTGAAACGATTGCTCGTGCTTTCGTCGAACGATGGATAGCGAACTTTGGTTGTCCATCTACAATAACGACAGACCGTGGACGTCAGTTTGAATCTGGATTGTTCCACTCTCTGACAAAACTTCTTGGAGCGACGCGCTTCCGAACAACAGCCTACCATCCACAATCTAACGGTTTGGTAGAAAGATTTCATCGACAGCTGAGAGCATCACTTTCAGCTACAAACATGCCGCAGTGGACAGAGGCTTTGCCACTAGTCTTACTCGGCATCCGAAGCATGGTAAAAGAAGATGTCGGGTGCAGCGTGTCTAAACTAGTTTACGGAACGACTCTTCGATTACCAGGTGAGTTTGTGGAAACCGCTTCCACCTCGACAAACTTGGATATAAATTCTTACGTGAACCGGCTTACAAATGCTATGCGTTCAGTTAAGCCAGTTCAAACTCGACGACAATCGACAGACACTTTCATCCAACCCGCCTTAAAATATAGTACACACGTTTTTGTACGTCGTGACGCTCTACGCCGACCTCTTGATGCGACTTACGAAGGACCATACAAGGTTTTGAAACCTGAAATAAAGTACTATACGATCGATAAGAATGGACACGAAGAGAACGTCAGCATTGACCGCCTCAAAGCAGCTTACCTAGAAGGTAAACCCTTCGATGTCCAACTCGCCACAACACCGCCGAAACTCGACATGAGCAAAGTCGCCATGCCTCAAGCGGCAACTAACGAGCAAGTGGAAATTCAGAAGAGCTCCATAACGCCGAGAGCTACACGTTCTGGTAGAAATGTACGATTTCCAGAACACTTAAACGAATATTACGTCTATTAATTTTCTTTTCTAATTTTCCACTGTGTGTATTGTGAATATCTATATATACAAAATAAAAAAAATTGAATAAAAATGTTTTGTTTTTACTTTATGGTATGCATTTTTGTTTACACATTTTCGTATGTTTAAAAAAATATATATCAAAAAAAAATTTTTTTTATTTATTCATGTTAGCGTTGCCGACATTTTTTGCGTTTTTGTAGCTGTATTTAGCCGCTAAATTGCTTTTAAATATATATACATATATATATTAATTAAATGCATATATTTAAATTTTTTTTCCTTTGGTTTTCCAGGACGCCTGGAAACGACCAGAAGAAAACGGAAGAGAACGATAACATTTTGTACATTTTTTTTATGTAACGACACTTTAGCATAGGCACTGACGGCCAGAAGCTGCACAACATCCAAGTTATCAAAGGAATGTTTACCAATGCCTAACGCATTGGGTTTTATCTTTTGGCTGGTACGTCATAGGGTCCTCACGAACCCGTTAGGAGGGGGAGTGAGCTGTAGCGGTAAATAATCCCCAAAATAAATAGTTACATAGGTTTCGACATTGATGCTGACTATGTTTGTTTTAGCGGACACTACTAAGTTGAAGGCGCTCGGTCACGCATCACCACCAGATCTCGCCACGCCGTACCGAAACAAGCAACCCTCTCTAGTTTGCCAGCCTAGACGTTGCTAACCCATTGTCGCTCCATTCACGATCAAATATAACTTCTCTTCCATCCTTCATTGCCTTCTGATTTCTTCTCATTCGTAAGAGTGGGTTCAATCGTTAGAAGTTGCTCTGGTAATAATCCAAACGTAACTTGGTCATATACCGGGTGTAACTTCACCACCTTAGCTGATGATGATTTACTACTTCATCAATAGACTTACCGTATCTACCCAGTACTCTATTTCTAACCCACGTATTGCTTACTCGGTGGTCCCAGAAAACACAGGCAATGCTTCGAAGACATCTATGATCGAATACCAGGAGCCTACGAATGTCCTCTATCCTTAATGGCCATGTTTCGCATCCATAAAGTAAGGCGGACCGAACTACTGCGCAGTAAACGCGTCCTTTGTTCAGTAGTCGGATGTCTCGCCTAAGCCACAGATGACGCAAATTCCCAAAAGCTAATCGGGCCTTATGTATACGCGCAGAGACTTCAGCAGACACCAGACCGTCAGGGCTGATGAGGCTGCCAAGATAAGTGAAGCGGTCAACACATTCAACTGCCTCACTCCCTATCACTAACTTCGGTGTCGAATCAATCCAATCCTGAAGTAACATTTTGCATTTGGGTGGAGAGAATCGCATCCCAAACATCCTTACATTCTTGTTTAAGGTAGTCAAAATATTCTGCATTTTATCAGCATCTTCGCCTAAGAGAACTATATCATCTGCATATTCTAAGTCAGCTAGTTTATCTCCTGGAAGGAGGTCAACCCCGCCGAAGTCAGACGATGAAAATGTCAACTCTAAAAGTATATCAATGATAAAATTAAATAAAAATAGGGAAAGCGGACAACCTTGACGAACACCACTTGAGGTAATCAGTTCTGATGACAATCTGCCATGAGCTCTGACTCGACATGTGGTGTTCGAGTAGAGAGCTTGTATAAGGTTAATGTACTTCTCTGGTACGCCTTTCATTGACAGACATTGCCACATAACCTTACGATCGATAGAGTCAAATGCCGCCTTAAGGTCAAGGAATACAACTATTGTTGGGCGTCTAGAAGTGTGCCTATGTTCTAGAACCTGCCGAAGTGTGAATAGGTGGTCTATACAGCCACGTCCAGGTCTGAAACCACCTTGGTTCTCTCTAGTCTGCTCTTCACGAGCTTTAGTTAGGCGTCGAAGTATGGTTGAAGTTAATATTTTGGACACTATATTGGTTAAACTGATTCCTCGGTAATTGTCACAGGAGGACTTCTGTCCTTTCTTATAGATTGGAACAATTAGTGTTTGAGACCAGTCAGGTGGGATTATCCCCAATTCCCAGATTCTAGCCAGGATCCCTGTTAATCTCGCTGCTAAAACTGGACCATCATCCCTAAATATCTCAGGGGTCAACCCATCGGGTCCTGCTGCTCTACCTCGCTTTAGGTTCCCTATAGCCTTCTCAACCTCACTAAGACTTGGGGGACCAATATTAATTTGCCATTCAGATTGTTTGGGAATGGTGGGCAGCTGGGATGACGCCGAGGGCCAATTGAACTGTTCCCTAAAGTGTTCTGCCCATCGGTCCAACCTTCTGGATTGACAGTGAATAGTGCTCCCATCTTTTTCTGCGGTAGTTTCACTTACAGTTGGATTTTTGATGCCCGTTTCCTTGATAGGTCTGAACAGTTGCCTACTGTTACCTATTGCCGCTGCCTTTTCCATCTCTTTAGCTTTCGCCACCCACCACTGCTGACGATCACTTCGTAAGCTTTTAACCAGTTTGCGTTTAAGTTGCCTTCGCTTCTCATCGTATTTAGGACTAGACGGGATGTGTTGCCGAGCATCTATCAGTTCAGTAGATGCAGCTGAAATCCACTGAGTTTTCCTAACTTTTTGGTTTAGTTTACTAGTAGATATCACTGCTGTTTCAACAGCCTTTTGGATATCATTCCAAGCTGACTCGGGGTGGGTATCGTTTATGCAGTTGACTAATTGGTTTTTAAGTTGTTCCTGAAATATATTCTTGACTTTTTCATCATTAAGTTGGACTCTTATGGGGATTTTTGCCGTGGGTCTTTTACATCCAGTGAGACGCAGACTAATACGCGCTCGTATTAAAGCGTGGTCTGAGTCTAAACATGTGCTCCAAAATGAGCGGCAGTCTTCTATCGAGCCTCTCCAACGGTGGCTGATAGCAATGTGGTCCATTTGAGACCAACGTTGAGTTGACTGTGGAGGCCGCCATGTCAACTTATGTCTTTCTTTATGTTTAAAGTTAGTGCTTGCGAGAAATAGACGATTATCTGAGCACAGTTGTAATAAACGGTCGCCATTATCTGTTCGTTGGGCCTCGACACCATAGGATCCACCTAGGTGCCTTTCTGTTTCGTCTAATCTACCTACTTGGGCATTAAAGTCACCAGCCATAATCACTACATCAGTACGCTTAGCTTTACGAAGGAGGTCTGAAAGCTTTCTGTAAAATTCATCTTTTACTTCATCAGAGCTGCAATCAGTGGGAGCGTAGGCAGAGACAACAAAGAGGCAACGGCGTGTGTCCCTATCTTTCCGAGTTTTTACCGTCCCGTTTAGACAGACAGCGCATAACCGACTGTCTATGGGAATCCAGTCAAGGAGAGCTTGTTCAGCTGTTGAACTTAGTGCTACACCTACACCAGCAAGGCCTCGAGTGGTAGCGGTGGGGTCTCCGGAAACACGAAGGGTGAACCGGACCGGTTCTTTGTTTTCACAAGGTGAGGTCAGGTGAATGACTGTACTTGGATCCTGTATACGCGTTTCAGAGAGACAGCAGACATCGATGGAACGAGAATTAAGGGTCATGGATAAGGAGGCCTGTTGTCCTATTTGGCCTAAGGTTCGAACGTTAAAAGCTCCGATATGTAGTTTAGTGCGAGGTTCCAGGAGACCAGGAATAACGTTTTGTGAACTCAAACCATTAGCATTAGAGGCGTCAGGTGATAAGGTTAGGCTCGTCGGGTTAATCGTGGGAATAAGGGAGTTATTGAGAGTTGAGGGTGGGATTTGACCTCGAGCAAAATGATCTCTTGTGCTGTTAGAGGTATGAGGGCGGTTATCACTTTCCGTGGAAGGGTCATTCTTGAGGAACCTGAAAGAGAAAGAGGATTAAAGGAGGTCGTGATGACCTGAGAGTGTGACCGCAGTGTCCAGGGGACAGCTGTTTGGGGTCGATCGAGTACATTAATTGTTGCTCCGGTTGTCAGAAGGGGAGGCATTGGCCTCATGGCTTCCGAGGGAACTCGGCTTTCACCATGGAGCGTCATATTGATCCTTCCAATTCCCAGGGCAGAGTTAGAATTATTATATGGGTGTTTACTCGTGAACTGTTTTTTTTAGCATGATAGTTGTTTTACGGGATGGAGTTGCTAACCCCATGCCCAACCCTCCTCCTTTATCCGGGCTTGGGACCGGCAGCAACCCTGTGCGGGCTACAGGCGGAGTTTCTTAGCCATCAACCGTCGACTGACATTAGTAAATCATAACTACAAGACGCTCAACGATATTCGTAGTCATCTAGTAAGGCATCTGTAAGTTCAGCTTCCTTTTCTGTTTGCAAAACTCTTACGACACACTTTACGGCAAAATTAATTTCTGCACTTTGGTGACCTTGGCTCATCCCACTGTGATCGTACTCATGGTTGTTTTGTCTTATTTTTTGATAGGCCGAGCACCTAAAGAAGATTGATTATCTTCAAAAGCTATTTATCTGTAGACTATTTCGGTATTTTTGGTTATATTCAAGGTGAACAATTTATTTCTATTACCACTCAGCTCCCCTTGCTCTGTCCTTCCATTTGAAACATTAACCATTGTTATATCGTTTCTCGTTTATGAACTATGGTTAATTGATTGTGTATGCGTTACTCCAGTTCACAACCACCACTGCTCCCATTTCGTATTAATGCTAGTTGTCTAATTGGTTGACTGTGTGGTCAAGATCTGCGTATATATAGAGAGATGTGTGAAATATAATATGATTTACCCGGTTGGTCTATTGTCTTGTGTTTTATCTCCGGCTTTAGACCGAGTGAGAATAGGGCAGACGTGCATTTACCGACTAGACACCCCAATCGCGTTGAAATATCAACTATTTTTCCATGCGTCACAAAATTTTTGTATTGCAAACTGTTTGCCTCTGGCTTAGGTATCATTTCGCAAGTCGCTGACTGAATTTGTTATCTAATTTTATATCGACGAAACTGAACTTCCTAAGTTTAGCAATGCGAAATGCACTGTGATGTTATTATGTACAGTGATTTTACTCTAGAATGTTGCTTTATGAAAGCGAACTTTGACCTAAAATGACCATGAATTTTAGCTAGCTACAATTTAGTATCCGATATATTATTTAAATGATATAAACCTCGATGAGTGTTAAATAACAGGCGCATAAACGTCTGATACAGTGATCCAACTATTATAATAATACGTAAAAGCTGAGCATATAGTAACATGTGTTGCGACATTACTGCATATTTATGTCATTAATGGCGTAAATATGGGTGCACAATTGTGCACCTGACCCGGTCATAAAATCTAAACATAGGTCGTTTAAGGTTAAAACTGGAATAGAACCAAAATATAAACGTTAATTGGAAAGAATTTTTAATTAATTGATGCTTCCTTGTTTTTAAATACAAAATTCGGGTTGGAATAATATATGGCAACTTACAGTGTAGGATAAGATCCCTCTGTTTAGCATGAAATGAAGCAAATAAGCTTATTGATGAAAAAAATGGAGATTAGAAGATCAAAATCTGCTAAAGAATATATAAACAAGCATTTTCCCAAAAGACTCGATAATGCATAACATGCGCGAAAACCGGAAACCCAGCGTTTAACCACATACTCAATAACTCAGACGTGACCTTGATCTTCCTATAGTCTCTTTCGCAACAGTGTATTTACGCTTCAGAGAGTATCAAGTAGCAGCAAGCTCCAAAAGTTAAGTGTATGAGTCCAATTATATCAATGATACATTTAAACAATGTTAGCACGCTATGTTATAGTGACGTATTAGAACAAGAATTTATTGCATACGTAGCACTAATAAATTTGTACAAAATATAATGTTTTTAAGTCAGTCAGCACAAGTTTTCAGAGATCAGGTAACCACTTGTAGCAATAAATAATCACCAAAATAAACAGTTACATAGGTCCTCGACATTGATGCTGACAATACTTGTTTTAGCGGACACTACTAGTTGAGGGCGCTCGGTCACGCATCATCACCTGATCACATCACGCCGCACCGTGGAAAGCATCTCTCTCTAGTTTGCCAGCCTAGACGTTACTATCCCATTGCCACTCTATCCACGACCAAATATAACTTCTTTTCCATCCTTCGTGCCTTCTGATTTATTCTCATTCGTAAGAGTGGGTTCAATCGTTAGAAGTTGCCCTGGTAATACCGCAAGCGTAACTTGGTCATATATCGGGTGCACTTCACACTGCATTACTAGTACGCAAACGATTTTCTTAAACGCAGAGAATTAAAAGGTAAGGGTAATACACCTGTGGACAGTATTGTTTCTCATACGTTGGTGCTTACGTGGAACTAGAAAATTTACATTGAAAATGTGTTTATACTTATGATTTTGTTAGAATTGTTATCGTAATCCTAATATTTAGTTAACTTCAATTAGATGAGAATGAGACTTCAAAATAGGAATTGGATAAAAACCCGCCAAGTCTTTACATTGATTATAACACTTTAAGGTCCCAGTAATGAAGTATAGAATAACACAATAGCCAATTCATATATGAAATTCTGAATGACAGTAACATAATGTTAGGTTGTATAAATATAGCGGCATATATTTTTTCAGTTAGCAAAAGTATAGAAACAGCAAGCAAGGTGTCTGTTTTGTGATGGTTAACACACACAGTCTTAAATGCGGTTATACAAAAACCAAATATAGGGTGAACTGATCGAGGAAATAAAGCACACGCACAGGTGTGTACCAAAATCATTATAAATGACAAAGATGACCAATTTATCAAGCAGTTGAAACAAAAACAGAAACTACAAAAGATCCATTAGTTAAAAGTTCCTACCTGATTCGTCAACTCTATAAGTATGTACACGAACACAACAAAATCAAGTTAAAGAAGCAGATCTCAATATGATTACTCAAGTAAACAATGTCGTAAAAGCACGTAAAAATTTCAGAACATGTTCTGATACATCTAATTAGGCTCATAAAATAATAAAATGCATTTTAGCAATTTGGTAATTTGTTTACACAGTGACGTAACTATTCATAGAAGTGCCATACTTAAATGTTAAATTAAGGTAATTAATTAAAAAAATGATCACACTACAGTTTATTTTTTGAACTGCATAAAACACGATAAATTTCGTATCATTTTACCATCGAACTGTTGTCACGATGATCAAGCGCGTACCTTTCAGAATTTGGCTAATTTTTGTTAATGAATATTTTTCTGTGAGTGTACTTAAACACCCCATATAACTCACTCTGGTGCATTTTTATGACACATCAGACATGCGTATAGGTTTAGGTAGGTATTTAGATATTGATGTAAGATAACATTTTTGCATGTCAATAATGAGCCGTATCTAATGTAATAAATACAGACGAAGAAAGATCTGTTTGTACGTTGGAAATCGGGCAAAAAATCATTTAATTAAAACAGCGAGTTATTCTATGCAAATAAACCATTCATTTTATTTACTGACTCCGTATATCGCTGTTTTTAACTTTACACTGTAATCACAACTTGTTACTAAGTTGAATATTTCAATTGACCCAAGCACACCTGTGATTTCTAGAACATATTAAAAATCACAGTACCGTTTTAAGCCTATAATGGCGTTTTGTAAAACTATCTGAAAACATGAATTCATAATTGTCCTTTTGTTATCATTCTGTTTGTATTAGACGAATAGTCTGAGCTTAAAACAAGACATCAAACCTACCCATCTAATTAACATGCCGAGTGATACCATCGATAATTCTGACGGTGGACATGACTTTCACGGCCGAACCAATGAGGAACAGAGGAAGCGTTTCAAAGTCACGGCGGCCACTTGAAGGCACCAATCTGACATTCGAGAGTTTTCGAGATCTTATTAGCGATAAAAATCTCGTTGTTCGTTCGCAAAATATGGGATTGTTAAGAAAATCATCAAATTGTCAATGTGGCAAGGAAATGGCAGTTTTTTAAAAAGCAAGGGACACGAGATGGCTCTTGATTTCGTTGTACTGTCTGCTGGTACAAAAATTTTTTTTCTGCTCGTTCCAGGCTAGAATTGAAACAAACCCTCGTTTTAACTAACGAATGGGTGATTGGCATTAAAGTATCGACAGCCGCTTCACTAGCGAATGTTTCTGAAAAGACGGCATTTCAATGGTATGAATATTGCCGTGAAATATATAGCTGTCTTATATATAGGATAGAGCATTAAACAAATGACACTGTAAAAGGATTCGCGACAGATCGGCTATTACACTACGTCCTCCGGTAGAAAAATACACATTACCCAGAACATTAATATATAGTGACAGTTAGAAAGCCTATCCGTACTCAGGATCGCAAGGAAGGATGTTGAGGAGCCATCTAGATGAAAATTTATAGTCCTGCCGGACATTTTGCTGTATTAGTCCGTTTTTCACGTGCATCATCAAAAATGTTTACTTGCTGAACTCTTTAACAACGACCACATTTCTTATGTTTTATTGAATGGTACGGTTTCTCCTTGAAGTCAGTATTTCTTTTTAACAAATAAATTTCCTGACGTTTAAGATGGTTGTTTAATTAACGGTTGTAAACAAACAAGTAACTTTATGTGGGACAAGTTTTTCTCGTGTATGAGTATAATTATTTAAACGACATTAAAGATTCCTTAAGCTGTCAGTCATGTGTATACAGTTCTACCATATACATCTTAGTCGAACATTTGCAGGATATCAAGCCATGTTAATAGGTGCAGACTACCTGGTTGGGGTCCGCGTGACGCTCGTAATAAATGGTTAGAGACTTTGGGTGATATGGCTAAAAATCGTTGGCAATGGCGCAGGTGCATCCATTCCTTGTCTTCCTCCAAATCCTAAATTTCTGAACTTATCATAATTTTCTCTTTACTGGATCATATTTTCTTAAATCTTCTCGGTCTCTATTCCCTTCCATTAATACTAAGTCTGCTACTACCTTCCATACTCTGGGATTTGATTCGACAATTTAATCTCTATCTGCTAATTGAGGTATGGCAACTTGAACTGACGTACGCATGTACCAAGTTCTACGTTGCAACTGTCTGTCTGTCTGTAAAGTTATTTTCGACACTCCTAGTATACTTATCATGAAAACAACAATCTCCAACTAATCTGCGTCTCAAACTCTGTAATCTGCGTTTGACCATCTCATAGTTATCTGTTCTATATCTATCTATATTATTTTTCCATGGAATGGGAACAAAAAAATGACCATCTGAAAAATACGTCCCATCTTCCACTATCTTCATGGCCTTCAGGTCATCTATTGAAATAGTCTTATCACCTGAATATACATCGGAAAACTCCATGTCATAGATCCTACGAAGATGGTCTTCCGACGATTGCCCCATACAAACATGGTTTACGACTCGTTTTCCCAATTCACGATATGACGTGGGACCGAAAACGACCCACCCCAGTAATGTTTTTATAGCATATGGTCGCTTCTTGCCGCCCAACCGTTGATCTAAAACCCAGTGGGCTTTAGGTACATCACAACCAATTAATAACAAAACTTCATCAAAGTCAACACTACCTAATGGTACGTCAACTAAGTGGGGCCACTTCTGCACATCATCCATCACGTACCTGGCAAGTTTTCGTCCTGGAATCTTTTCCACAACCAAAGCTCCTTCAGTGTGCTCTGCTTGGTCCAATGAGTACATTTTGAACGAAGCGTTCGTGACCTTAGCTATCTTGTTACCACCCACCGTCTGGAGCACTATTGACGCTTTCTCCTTCTTTAGTCCAAGCAGTCTGAACGTATTAATGTCGCATCAGAGCCATTATCTAACAGGGCATAGCCTACTACTTCCGCATGTTCTGACCTCAACCGTATGGGTATCATCCCTAGGCACACATGATTATCTAGAGACTTAGTGTATCTACAATGACTAGCTATGCTGGAACTGCTTTCCGGACGGTCGAGATGTTGATTACTATGTAGTAAATAATGATGTCGTTTCAAAAACTCTTCAACATTACGTTTATTCGACTTGCATTCACTAGCACGATGACCCTGCTTTAGACAGACAAAGCAAACACCATTGGCCCTAGCATGAGACCATCGATCTACAATCGTCATCGACAGAAATCTTGGGCACCGATAGAAATCGTGATCCATAGAGCAAACACTGCATTTGCATTTAACAGCTAAACTATTGTATTGTTCCGACTGCAAATAACAATTCATCTTTGCATCGTATCTCTTCTTTACATGTGCTGCCAACTGTCCAAATCTACTACCAGCGACTCTGGCACGAGATGCTATAAATTTAGTAAGCTCAGAAAACGTGGGTTCCCTATCGTTCTCTGTTAATGTGTCGACTTGGTCCGCCCACTGTACTTGTAGCGAACGGGGCAACAATTTAACGATACGTTCCAAAGTCGCTAAGGAACTCAAATCGGCATCATAATTCATCTGTTTCAAAACCATCTCACAATTTTCCATTTTTACAGCAAGGTTTGCCAACCTTTCAGCATCGCTATAATCATTCACATCACTGAATAAGCCTTCCAAAGTTTCCCGAGCAATAATATGCGGCTGACCAAATAACCGCCTAAAAATCTCCTTGGCTTTGCTGTAGCCAGCAGTAGGATCCATTATGACACATCCCTCAATCGCGGCCTTTGCCTTGCCTTTACAGTAGTGTATCAAATATAACAGGCGTTGACTATCATCAATAACTCTTGACGCGACGTAAGTCTCGGATTGCCGTATAAACATCCAGTATGCCGTTGGCTGCCCATCGAAGTAATTAAGCTCGACCTTGGGTAGCTCTAAGCCTACCATAGCAGGTAATACATAATTCCGGTAAGAAACATTTGAATCGCCTAACTCTACCTTACGTGTTCGAGTCTCATTCCTCTCTAGTGTTTCAGCTTTAAACCTTCCCTCTAAGTTAAGATCTTTCATTTCATCTACTATAGAATCAGAAACAGTCGCTCTATCATCAGTATTACCCTTATTAAAGTCTAAACCATGACACATACAGGGATGCAAAGGCACTTGCTTTATACAGGAGGGTTCATCGTACAGTTTGGTTTCACTGCTATTCACCGACTTCAAATTTGACTTCCTTTGACGCTTCGTTGTCATTACGAGCCAAATATTCCTTGTATTCCGAGAGCGACACCAATTCACTGCAGGGAAAGTACTTCCAAAATTCTGAGATTTGTTTAGAACTGTAGAATCCAAACTAAGTCAGTTTGGATTGAAGAATAACTGTCGAGGTTGGTTTAGATACGCGTACTCTTGCCCAGTAGAAATTCAGAACAAATGGTTGGGTGAGAAACGGTTCTATGTAAAATTATTTATACAAAGTACATTATTACCTAAACAAATGTCACCACCAGTTATTCAGCCCAAATTTATTCCAAAGACTGGAATAATCAATTCAGTTTTAAGAAATAAACAAGAAGGTTATTCTATCCTTACGGGATAGATCAAGTATTGCTTGTCTAAATCTATAGAAATATCAATAACAAAGTATCAAAGGTTACTTGTTACAACAAAATAATACAAGTTCTGGAAGTGTGCGTCAATCCACAATCAAAAAATGCACAAACCCAGTCAATTCAAGCAATACGGTCCAGAGGAAGAACGAACCAATATGGCAGCCGCCAATCCAAAGTCCAGTAAAACAAAATATATAGAATCCATGAGAATAATAGAAATCCGGTAGAAACTCAAGGGAAAAACAACCATTACAATGAAAATAAATAGCAACTAACTCGAAAAAGTCCTTAAAATGCATAGCCATGTGGAATAAGAGGAATAAATGTACTTTTAAACACAAAACAACGAAATACAATGGGGAAAATGCTACTTGGAGGGATTTTCACACAGAATCATCAAAAAGGATCTGACAGGCAGTTCTTAGACGACTAAACGAAAATGGCATGCACATGCACCAAAGTAAATGCATTTTTGGTGTGGAAACTTTGGAATTCCTCGGACATACTATAAGCCCTGATGGAATTACACCAATTAAACAAGAGGTGGATACTATAAAACAATATACCATCCCAAGCTCCATAACACAACTTAGAAGATTTCTCGGTTTAATAAACTTTTATCGCAGATTTATACCCGGTTGTGCACAACTAATGCAACCATTAACGGATGCGCTTAAGGGAAAACCGAAAGAGTTCAATTTGACCTCTGAGGCCGCCGATGCTATAAACCAATTAAAGCATAAACTTGCTCAAGCATCTACATTAACGTATCCGAATTCTCACTATCCACTTGCCATAATGGTAGATGCTTCAGACAAAGCCGTAGGCGGTACTCTTAATCAACTAGTTAAAAACACCTGGAAACCAATCGCATTCTTCTCAGAAAAACTCGCCCCAGCAGAGACGAGATATTCTACCTTCGGTAGAGAACTCCTCGCAATCTACCTAACCATCAAGCACTTCCGGCACATAGTAGAAGGCAGGGAATTCACAGTTTATACGGATCATAAACCGCTAACCAACGCATTAAGAGCGAAAACTGATAAATACTCGCCTCGTGAAGTCCGACACCTTGACTACATATCACAGTTCACTAGTAATATCCAGCACGTAAAAGGTAAAGACAATCAGGCGGCAGACGCATTATTTCGATTAGAAATGAATATAATACAACAGTCTACAGTAGACTTCGAGATTTTAAGAGACAGTCAAGAAACTGATCAAGAATTACAAAACTTACTGTCAACTAAATGCTCTAGTCTGAAACTAAAACAGCTGCCATCACCTAAGGAAGACGTCCTGATTTACTGTGACACGACGAAAGCGGTCCCTTGACCTTTCGTTCCCAAAAATATGCGGCGATTAATATTTAATAACTTTCATTCATTGTCTCACCCTGGCGTGAAATCTTCGACTAAACTAATCAACGCCAGGTACATATGGCCAAATCTTTAGAAAGATGTACATAAATGGGTCAGAGAATGTTCGGCGTGTCAACAATCAAAAGTTAGCCGACACACAAATTCACCCATCGGAGTTTTTCTCCAACCGGATGCACGTTTCGCACACCTACATATCGACTTAGTGGGCCCTTTATCGCGTTCAAATGGCTTTACGTACCTGTTTACATGCATATATAGGTTTACGAGATTCCCAGTAGCCGCATCGATCGCAGACATCACAGCCGAAACAGTAGCCAAAGTCTTCATACAAAACTGGGTGACCATTTTTGGTACACCTGTTACAATAACGACAGACAGAGAGGCTCAATTGGAATGTAAACTATTCAATAACTTGGCTAAGCTTCTGGGCCCAAACAGAGTTCGCTGCACGGCATATCATCCTTAAGCAAACGAGATGATAGAACGGTTCCATCGTCAAATAAAGGCTGCTCTTATATCTTATTCAAACCCCAGTCAGTGGACAGAATTCCTACCATTAGTTATGTTGGGAATACGAACAGCTGTCAACACAGTGACTCACAATGTTCAGCGCCAGAACTAGTTTTTGGGACCACTCTGAGACTCCCAGGTGAGCTCATTACCCCTCACACCGACAGTAAAACGCTCGACTTAGGAACTTACGCAGACTAGCTGCGGGACCAAATGTCCAAACTTAAACCGATTAATACTCGTGAACAATCACGAGCGACATTTTTACCTAAGGATCTAAGCAGTTGATCGCACGTCTGGATAAGATGTGACAAAGCGAAAGCACCCCTTAGCCCTCCTTTTGAAGGTCCATTTAAAGTTATTTCAAGAAAACTTAAGTATTTTGTAGTACAAAAACAAGGAAACATCGACTCAGTAAGTATTGATAGGCTAAAACCGGCCTACCTAGATAATGAACCACCATACGTCTTATTAGACCGTTTACCTAATCAAATAAACACGGAATAAGCAAATAAGAACATAAAGGCTACAAAGGTAACTAAAAGCGTTAGTTGGGCTAATCCGATTATTCAGGCGGGGATGTCCACAGTTTTAGTTTCGGCTTTAAAAAAAACACGTAACTCCTAAAATTTTCGAGTTAGCAAATATTTAAAATAAATGAATAAATAAAAAGTAAAAACAAAATAAGACGAAAACAAAAATTCGATATATTTCTCTTTGTCCTAGGTCGACAAACGTTATCAAAATATTAGTACTTTTAAGTACTATTCTACCCACTTCTCCTCGGACCTTATCTTTTGATGTAGGAACGGTAGTCATTTTGTTTTTATTAAATACTGAATACTTAAACTGATTCTTAAACAATTTGGCAAGCAATATAAGTCGTAAACCTATCAACTGAGATGAGTGTTGTGAGCATGCTTTGCCTGCGGAACCAATCATTTTTCTAGATATCTCAATTATCAGTTTACGATGCCATAAATCACACAATGAAGTTTAGAAATCAGGATAAATTCCAAAAAGAACCCAGGAGAGTTTTAACTTTTTACCATTTGATTTACTATGCACACCTTTAGTACTTGGTATGTACATATTTTACTTAGACTAGCCACTTATATTTAATGTAAACCACTACTAGAAACGTTTTCTGCTTAGAATGCAACTTTATACAGCAACATACTATTTGAAAAAGTGTGTCGCTTTCTTAGTTCTAATTATTTTGGTCACAATTTATAAATATCACTAAGCTAATTAGAGTAACTTATTAAATTTCTATGGTTTCTCCAGCATCATTCTAACTGTAATGATGTCATATCTAAGATTTTAAATTCTGTTGTTAGATTTTCCAATTTTATAGATCCTAAATAATAAATAAAAACAAAAACTCGTTTTTTCACTAGCTCATAGCAAACAAATACTACAACTAATTACTCATAATGGTTTCACGATATCAACATAAGGCATTGTCTGGCCTTGGCAATCACGTAATATGATTAATATAACTAATGGAACTAATAACAAACCAGGTCAATAAACTAATATAAAATTACCATTAATTGATGTGGTTTCTCCACAACATCATACAAACAAATTTTATAAGTCCGTGCATTACCATAGACATAGGTTAGGAATAATACTTCCCCCGGTTAAAATCTATACTCTCTCAGATAACCACATAGTTTTCATCCATTTTATCGACATTGGAACTCTTAATCAACTGGAGATATCTTCCGGTAACGTTCCCATAAGCTTTCTATATTAGCTATATGCTTCGCATTGACTTACAGCTTGATCTGACCCTAATAAGCTTAAACATCTTCATATTCTCGGTAATTCATTTTTTTCATAAACGTTTGCTATAATTTTAAACCTGACGGGTACTCTCGGTACCCGCCGTTACGAACCAGTCATAAAAGGCGGCCGTCATATGTTCAAGGTTCCCTAGTTGATCTGAATTCTGGTAAGTACACGCACTTATATATATTCTCGTTTTCTTTTATAAAGTTTTTTAATGCATTTGCGTACACAAGATTCTACACCATGTTTATTTTCTTCCAGATGGCCAAGCCGTCCAGGAAATCAAACACTTACGTAGAAACGAACACTTGTCAATTATAATTATATATATATATATATGTTGTACTTTAAATTTTTATGCAAACAGTGGGGCAATTCTTTAAGCGTGATTGAGTTTCATCGTTTTTGTTTTGTTCTAAATTAGATTCTTCTTTAATTTTTGCTTGAGGGTGACTCAAGAGGTTGGTGAGTAAACACCTGATTGCCGGACAGAGCATGGAAAAACCGTACCTCACCAACATGGTGTTCGGTAACCCGCTTGCGGTATTTCCTCAGATATACCTACTTTATTTTCTTGCCCTCTTACTTTTCAAGCTCCAGTCACTGTTAGGAGGTCAAGTTCACCAGATATCCCACCATCCTTTGTAGGAGAACGTAAATGCTACAGATTCAAAAAAGTAAATGTCATCAACGCAGTGTCGTCGAGTACTGACAGACTGTTTGACATGGATTGAGTGTCAGGCGCCGGATGAGCTAATAATTCTGAACTAAGCTACAGCTACGAAACTGAGATGATTTTGTTTGGTATGTTGATCGAACCGACGTTCCTACAGAAGTCGTTTTTAGGAGGGAGCTAACGTAGCAATTTAGCTTGACTAGTTAAAAGTTCACTTCAAACTTTAAGCATAAGACAGAACAATCAAGCTCCAGTATTTATTTGCTTCCTTTTTCCGCATAGGGATTATATTTCCTATTAGCTTATATTGAACGTTGAGAAGTATTTGTGTGTTTAAATAACTAAAACCGCGCTTCACTGTCTCCAGCCCACGCTACTGAATAAAGACCTATTCCAAAAATAATCTGGTTTCTTCTGTCACTAGATCAGGATATACCTAGGCGCTAAATGTTCACATTAGTTCAGTAAATCATCTGTATCCAACAGTGGCATCTGGTACCTAATGTCATCAAGTATTAATACAGTTTGTGTAAAGTAATTGATTCAGAGGAGCTTATCCATGTTATCAAATTCAGAACAAAGTCAGTCACGTAAATTTTTAACATTGTTCAAGCGTGTTTTGAAGTTGAGCTTTCTTCGATTATCTAGTCGTTAATAACAAATTTCTACTTAAATGGTAAGTTTTACATTATTCTATTCAATTCTAGTTCAGTAGTCAATTTTATCTCCAATCTTTTCAGCCCACTTTGCTTTATGTTTAACTGGGTGCATCCAAACATTTCTTCCAAAAAGGGATATATAATATATCCCAACATTTGTCAACCATACTGAATCTTTCTGCATTGTGAAACTGTAAAGGCCTAGACGAAAACTAAACAAACGAGTAATGTATGTATATATAACATAGAATCTGGTATATGTGTGCTTCGGTCCAAGTTGCCACACCTCAGCAGTAGAGCGGAATGAGGACTAAATAAGAAGTGATAGCTACACCGACAGCAGCAAAAGACAAGTGTGAATATACAGAGTATGTCACACGCATACTTAGTTTGTGGAAAGAATAGTATAAAATAATTTTGAGCCCACGAATTAAGTGAGGAAAAAGAGTGAATGCAACTCCTTTGCTGTAACCAGATCTGCGCCGTCACTCAGAGTCCCCAGTCATTGGTTTAGCAATCGTACGAACGGCAACCAATAGTCTGCATCTACCAACACAATCCATGCCAGCAGTCACTGACTTCACGAACTGATACTATGTTTTAGTTTGGCTTTCTCTAATCTTCCATCTTACAATAATACCAGTTATCATCGCTCATCGAGGTAGGTGGAGGGAGGGTGGTTGGGCATATGTAATGCTTTACCTAACCACCTCAGCCAGTGATGCTTTACTACCTCATCAACTGATTTGCAAACTTTCCTAACTACCCTGCTTCTAACAGCATCACTAGTAACCTGCCGGCCCCAACAAATGCGAGCGATGTTTCTAAGACATCGATTATGAAGTACTAACAACCAACGAATGCCATTTACTTTTAAGAGCCACGTTTCACACCCATACAGTCAAGTGGATCAGACTGTTGCTTAGTATGCTCGTGTTTTAATTAATAGACGGATGTCTCGTCTACCCCATAGGTGACGTAAGTTGACAAACACCAAATTTCGTCAAACACCGACCCATCAGGGCTGATCAGGTTTTCAAGACGAGTGAAGTGATCGACTTACTTAACGACTTTGCTCACTATCTGTAGTTCAGAGATTGATGTAGACCAGTCCTGAAGCAACAACTTACTTTCGAAAAAGAGAGAAATGAGTCCCGAACATGTTTGCTCAATGCTATTAAGATACTATGCGTCTTATCAACGTCTTCACCAAATATGATCATGTCGTCTGTGTATTCTAAGTCAATAAATGGACCTCCTGGTAGGAGATTAATTCCTGAAAATCCAGATAACGAAAGCGTTATTACTGGTAGTAAATCTACTTTGAAATTAAATAGGACAGTAAGCAGCCTTGATGGATGTCACTTAAGATTACATGTTCAAATAACAGGTCTCTATACTTTGTGACTTGATTAGTGGTGTTCGAATAAGGAGCTTCCACAGGTTTATCTGCATCTGATGTACGCCATTTCAATGGCACATACTGTCAAAGAGCCTTTTTGTCTGCATAATGGTTGTTTTGTAGTCAAGAAAAATAGCCATTGTGGTGTGGGGCCGTAAGGTATGTTTATATTTTAAAACTTGACGAATGATAAATATTTAGTCTACAAAACTACCTCTGAAATAAGCCTAGTTTATTAGCATTTTCAGTTTATGAGTATGATAATTACTAAAGCCAATACTGTAGACATTGTATCAGCCAAACATATTTCTTTATGGCTGTCACAAGTTGAATTTAGTCTCTTCCTTGTATGCTGAAACATAAAGTGAAACAATATGGGGCAAATGATTAGCCTCCGAAATAAGTGCCTTAAAAAAACAAAACCATCGAGTCCTTATCATTCGGCGTTCATTAAGTGAAATCGTTTTTTACTACGAGTAAAACTATGATCTGTTATTCCAGTTCACTATTTTTATTTTGTATCTGAATTTCTCTTAAACATAATGATTTCTTAGTCTGACTTTTCACGGCTTGATCTCTAACCACGAAATTCATTTGTCGGCTCAAACAGAACGCTCATATTATGTAGATTAGTTTATTGAATTACCTAACACAATCTATAGACTTCTGAACACCATGAGTAACAATTAGAGCACATTTTGACTCATTTTTCTCCCTTTAAATGCAGAGCTTTTCTTCAGGACAGGTCCACATATTTACTTCAACTGATATAGGAAGTAAAATAGCTTGATATGTTGACTACTCTACTTATCTTGGCATTATACTCAACCCTAGTGGTTTGGTGTCTAGTGAAATATCAGTCAGATCATAACGTCGGGTTGGTCGATAAAATCACCAAATGTTTTGTTGTAAGCCATGTTCGTATATGATCAGTTATTGGAGACCTTGCTTTGTATGGTTTATATCCGGTTACGGTGGTAACACTCATTCACTTTTTTCATCTAGCTTCAGCATTACCTCATACTTTTTGGACTCCAAATTTAACTCCCTCTTTTTCGGTTATATTCTGCAACTCTTAGTCCTTCTTGCTACTATTGATATTGCTCCTATCTCTACTTTTCTGCTAATCTCCACGATATGTTAATTTCTTCTCGTTGTATTGGTATTGTCTGACAATTTTTGTTAAGTTTGGTGTCAATTATGACTGATTAATAGTCCTATTTACACGACTAATCTGTTACATATAGTGCTGCATTTCTTTAGCAAAAAAAACTTATTAGAAGTGAAATAAATCCATCTTTGTTCTAGCGTTCTGTTCTGATGTTCTGTTAAAACTGGTAATAATCACCATTCTATAGACTGATGCTGATCTTTCGCCATTGTGCATGGCTTTATCCCTTAAACTTTGTATTACAATGTTGGATTTACGGTATAATTATATTAAAGAATACGAAATTGAGAAGTTATGTGAATTTTTAAAAGTAAGTTGCAAGTCTGCTGTTAATAGTCGAGACAGATCTACGCTGTCTTGAATTCAAACAACGCGAATATGCAAACCATTGCATATATTATGTATTATCATACCTACTAAGGACGTTCGTGACAATAGTTACTCATCGATCTAGACTGTAGCGTCCTTGCTTTTCAAGTAGACGGAATTTTAGTTGCAGTATAAATATCCTTTGGAAGGGGTCTATACATAAGACGAAAAGAATGTCTGCTATAAGTCATAGCAAGCCACTATTTAAAATGTAGAATATTTTAGTATTATCATTTTGATCGTAATAATCTCACAGCTCGTAGTGCTGCAAATAGTAAAGTATTAAATTGTGGATAAAAGTAATATTGTTATGTTAGTTTGATATATGCTCATTTTAGTTTAGTTGTATGTAAGTTCATTGATTGTAAAAACCAAAACTACCAATAACGTTTGGTAGTTAACGTTGTTTCTGTGTAGGGCCTGCTGGTTCTTGAGTCACGCACGAATTCGCAACAGAATATCCGATAACACAATTTACTGGTGCAAAACGTGGTACCATATTTAGAAATAATCACAAATTTAGTACACAAACCTCAACAGTTCCCCTTCCCTATACAGTCAAAGGGATTCAAGCAAATTGTACAATTAATCTATAACAAAATAAATACGTAGTAAATAAACATCAAAATAGTTACTTGTCCCAACAAATAAAGCCAACCAACTGAGTCAACCTACTCAGGCATAGACAAGTAAGATATTAAACCAATATGGCTTACAACAAGACCTTGAAGTCCAGTAAAACAAAACGGAAGACCAATAGCACGTAGCATATGCTAACAAAGGGATATGCAAGGAACTGATTGTGAGCAAATACAATACTGTTATAATATAAAAAGGGGCAAACAGGAAGAAACATGATCTGTTATAGAGTCAGAGCACAACAAAGTGATAAAATACAAGCGAAGGAGCTGCACAATACAAAAAATACATGGAGGGATTTTCATACAAGCAAAAAAGGATTTTACACTGATATCATTTGGTAAATCGTTAAGCAGTGAACAGCTTTTTTATCGTACGATGTTGTTAAAATACCAAGAAATCAACATGTCGATCTAAAGGTTTGATACGCATTATGAGACTATGGCATTTTAACTTTGAACCGGTATGTAGGTTATATGTAATAACTTTTCAGTCATTTAAAAGTATAACAGACAGAACATTCAAGGTTTCCTGGTTTTGCCATTGGTAATTAACCAATATGAGCAACAGATCACATTCAACAGTTAACTGATATTTTATCATAAATTCTTTACTATCACAGAGATGCTTTTGTTAATAAGAAATAGTGACAGGTCACGACATATATCTTCCATAGTTTTAATAGTTTTGTTTATCATGGTGCATACCTATGGATAATAAAAGTTAATTTAATAAAACAGATTCTGTTGGGTATTGAAATCTCTGTTTATATTCAAGAGGTCGAAAGTCTGTTAGGAGAATTAAATCTTATGGGCAACGATATCACTGAAATAGGTGCAGAATTTCTTGCAAATATTTTAGAAGTACGATAAAGTCTGCTGATGTTAATCCAGACATATGCATCAATTTCTTGTTTAACAATCCAATTATTGGTTTGTATTTGTATTAAACAAACATTTCGACGCATAAAATAATGCCCCAGTTAGTGTTCAAAATTACAAGACGATTTTCATCACGCAGCGTGAAGGTACTTGGAATAGATGATACGCATTGGTTGCAAGCTGGACAGCTGGACATCTCCGTTTTGCTCCACTATACAAATCTTACCTACAAATCTAGTCTTTTGGAATAGCTGCGGGCTAGGAAGAACAAGTTGTGGCATCCGACAAAAGTACAAGTATCTGAGGTAGCGTCCGCAGTTAATCATATCGAGAATCGGAGAGATCAGGCAAATAATTTGGCTACCCTGGGGATCGTAACGCAAACCGTATTAAGTCCATAAGAACTCACGCGTATTTTGTCTCATCTGACCAGGGAAACATAACAGTCGGCGTCATAACAGTACTCTGGACAAGATCTAAGAAAGAAGGAGCATAAAGATAGCGATCAATAACAGCCTGACAAGAACAGAGAAAGCCAAGGCACAGGTCGAATACACCGAAGTCAACAAGCAAGTGAAGAGGAGCATCAGGTCGGATAAACGGAAATTTGTTGAGGACCTAGCAATGACAGCAGAAAAAGCTGCCAGAGAGGGAAATATGAGGCTGTTATACGGTACGACGGAGAAACTATCTGGGAAATTCAATAAGCCAGAACGGCCAATCAAGAACAAGGCTGACAAACCAATCACTGGAGTGCACGAACAACGAAACAGATGAGTAGAACACCTCCAAGAACTCTTGAATAGACCAGCCCCACCGAACCCACCAGTCATCGAAGCAGCAGCCACGGATCTCCCTATAAGCACCGATCCGCCAACAGTCGAAGAAATCAAAATGGCCATCCGATAAATCAAAAGTGGTAAGTCAGAAGGACCAGACAACATGCCAGCGGAGGCACTGAAGACACATATGGAAGCAATTTCAAAGGTACTCCACATTTTCTTCAGGAAGATTTGGGATGAAGAACAAGTTCCAGTAGACTGGAAAGAATAGTACCTCATCAAGATACCAAAGAAAGGCGATCTCAACAATTATGAGAACTGCAGAGGCATCACTCTACTTTCAATACCAATAAACGTCTTCAACGGAGTGTTATTGAACAGAATAAAGGACCCAGTCGACGGCCAACTCCGAGATCAACAGGCCAGATTTCGTAAAGATCGTTCATGTACCGATCAAATCGCTACTCTACGGTTCATCGTTGAACAATCAATTGAATGGAATTCACCACTTTACATCAACTTCATCGACTATGAAAAAGCATTCGACAGCGTGGATAGGAGAATATTATGGAGCTTTCTACGACATTACGGCGTACCCGAGAAGATAGTCAACATATTACGGAATTCTTACGACGACTACATTGTAAAATCGTGCATGGAGGTCAGCTCACAGATTCATTCGAAGTGAAGACCGGTGTCAGACAAGTCTGCATACTCTCACCCTTCCTCATCCTACTGGTGGTTGACTGGATCATGAAGACTGCAACATCTCAAGACACTCTTGGGATACAATCGACAACATCGATGTAACTAGATGACTTGGACTTTGCAGCTGACCTAGCTCTTCTATCCCACACACAGCATCAAATGTAGTTAAAGACGAACAATATAGCAGCAGCCTCAGCAGTAGTAGGCCTTAACATACACAAAGGTAAAAGCAATATCCTTCGATACAAAACAATGAACACTAACCCAATTACACTTGACGGGGAAATTCTGGAAGATGTCGAAACCTTTACATATTTAGGCATCATAATCGACAAACAAGGAGGGTTTGATTCGGATGTAAAGGCATGGATTGGCAAGGTATGAGCAGCATTTCTACAACTGTAAAACACCCGGAACTTAAACCAACCGTCAGCCAACATTAAAGTCAAAGTTTTCAATACAAATGGGAAGACAGTTCTGTTGTATGGAGCTGAAACTTGAAGAACTATGCAAAGTATCCTTCAGAAGATGCAAGTATTTCTAGACAACTGTCTGCGTAAGATTCTTCGGGTTCATTGGCCGGATACCATGAACAACAAATTTCTGTTGCAGAGTACTTTTCAACTTCTAGCCCAGGGGGAAATTAAGAAAATACCCTGGAGGTGGATTGGACACACATTTAGGAAACCATCAAACTGTGTCACAAGACAAGCACTAACTTGGAATCCTAGAGGCCAAAGGAAAGGAGGAAGACCCAGGAGCATACTGCGTCGAAAATTGGAGGCAGACATGAAGAGAATGAATTGTACTTGAGAAGAGCTGGAAAGGAAAACCCAGGACAGAGTTGGTCGGAGAATGTTACTGGGTGGCCTATGCTCCACTTGCAGTTTTGGGTATGTCATTTTCAGACATCGGTATTTGGCTGTACGCCTTTACCAAGTCGATTTTCAAAAATATTGTCATCCCATTCAGGGTGGCCGTTGATTCGTGGATGTGCGGTAATAGGTAATGGTCGGGAGTAGTTTGGGCGTTGAGACGTCGGTAATCACAGGTGGGACGCCAGTCATTGCTATCATTCTTCGGGACCATATGTAATGGAGATGACCATGGACTACAGGATGGGAGTATTATTCCCAGGTCAATCATATGATCGAATTCGTTTTTCGCAATTCTTAGTTTTTCAGGCGCGAGTCGGCGTGCCATGGAGAATGCAGGTTGACCTGTAGTCGTGATGTGATGTGTAACATTGCTGGTTACACATGATAATTTCGATGTTGCCTTATTCAGATCTGGAAACTTGTCGAGTATCGGCTAAAAATAAGGGTTAATTAAATGTTTAAAACGAAGAGGACATAAGTTACAACTTGTTGCAGCTGTTCCACGAATGTAGAGATTTGTGTTACTATCCACTAATCTCTTTTTACTAGGGTCCACAAACAAGTTGTGGTGGCTCAGTAAGTCTATGCCAATGATAGCTATTCTCACATCGGTGATGGTGAAAATCCAGTGCATGGGTTTCCATAAACTCACGTTTAAGTAAACATATCGTTTAACATACGTAGCTATGTGTTTTCCGTCGGCTACCTGTAGATCGAATGCAGCTTCACGTTGGCGATCAGATGGAAATGTATGAAGGACGCCAACTTCTGGGCCAGTATCGACGAGGTAGCGATCCTTCGTTATCACATCAGTGATAAATAACAGGCGGCTGTTTCCACCGACTAGAGATTTCGCTAACGCGTGCCGGCGGGGTAGTTTCCCGATGCGTCAACAATCGGTTTATGTCTAGGTAAACAACAGGGGTCTCTACATTTCTTGGAATTTTTTCCATAGGTGTTGTGGTACCAACACCAATGTGAGTTTTCGCTTCGTCGAACTCGAGACGACGATCTTCTCTGTGATGTACTTCGTCGACGAGAATCGTTCGGTCAGTGTCTATCCTTTAGGTCAAGAAAACGAGAACGAGCATTACACAATTTCGTCACGTTATTTTTGGTGGCGAGAGGTTTCTCAGTAATGGAATAAACCTGATTGTCGCGAATTTCGGTGATCGCCAGAATTTTATCAGCAAATGAAGCTAGTTCATCTACTAGGTTGTTATTAAGCGTTACCAGAACTGCTTGCACTTGTCGTGGCAGTTTTTATAGGAAGAGGTGACGGAAAATATTTTCTCCGAAAGTACGTCGACCAATCACGTCTCGCATGCGCGACAACATTTCCGTCGCTGAACCGCTACCTAGCTCGATGGTGTGCAACAACTCATCAAGATGTCTATCGGATAAGTCTCCGCGTTTGAGAATTGATCTTTTGAGCTGATCATAAGGTTCTAGTTATTCAGGGCTGAAAAAGAAAGGTGGCGACGTACATGTTCAATTCACGCGGAAGTGACCTTACGACGGCAAGGAATTGAATGCGTGGGTCTGTCTCACCGTGGTCTTAAAACTCGGCTTCTGAGTAGCAGAACCAAGCTTCTATGTTTTCTGTCCAAAAAGGAATGAACTGGAAGTTTGGGGGTGTTGGAGTTTTAATTTTAATGAACTTAGGAGTCTGATCAGTCATCATATACATGATATAAATGCAAATACAAAAATAAATGCGGTGAAAATGTCCAAACAAAAATAATCACACCAAAAGTACTGTTAAAAACTATAAACAGGAATCAACTCACAGTCAGGAACGTGTCCAGATCACGTCGGGATCACCAATGAAGTGCATCCGGTATATGACCATAGAACGGATATTCTTTCTAACTGTCACTATATATTAATGTTCTGGGTAATGTGTATTTTTCTACCGGAGGACGTAGTGTAATAGCCGATCTGTCGCGAATCCTCTTACAATGTCATTTATTTGATGCTCTATCCTATATATAAGACAGCTATATATTTCACGGCAATATTCATACCATTGAATTGCCGTCTTTTCAGAAACATTCGCTAGTGAAGCGGCTGTCGATACTTTAATGCCAATCACCCATTCGTTAGTTAAAACGAGGGTTTGTTTCAATTCTAGCCTGGAACGAGCGGAAAAAAATTTTTGTACCAGCAGACAGTACAACGAAATCAAGAGCCATCTCGTGTCCCTTGCTTTTTAAAAAACTGCCATTTCCTTGCCACATTGACAATTTGATGATTTTCTTAACAATCCCATATTTTGCGAACGAACAACGAGATTTTTATCGCTAATAAGATCTCGAAAACTCTCGAATGTCAGATTGGTGCCTTCAAGTGGCCGCCGTGACTTTGAAACGCTTCCTCTGTTCCTCATTGGTTCGGCCGTGAAAGTCATGTCCACCGTCAGAATTATCGATGGTATCACTCGGCATGTTAATTAGATGGGTAGGTTTGATGTCTTGTTTTAAGCTCAGACTATTCGTCTAATACAAACAGAATGATAACAAAAGGACAATTATGAATTCATGTTTTCAGATAGTTTTACAAAACGCCATTATAGGCTTAAAACGGTACTGTGATTTTTAATATGTTCTAGAAATCACAGGTGTGCTTGGGTCAATTGAAATATTCAACTTAGTAACAAGTTGTGATTACAGTGTAAAGTTAAAAACAGCGATATACGGAGTCAGTAAATAAAATGAATGGTTTATTTGCATAGAATAACTCGCTGTTTTAATTAAATGATTTTTTGCCCGATTTCCAACGTACAAACAGATCTTTCTTCGTCTGTATTTATTACATTAGATACGGCTCATTATTGACATGCAAAAATGTTATCTTACATCAATATCTAAATACCTACCTAAACCTATACGCATGTCTGATGTGTCATAAAAATGCACCAGAGTGAGTTATATGGGGTGTTTAAGTACACTCACAGAAAAATATTCATTAACAAAAATTAGCCAAATTCTGAAAGGTACGCGCTTGATCATCGTGACAACAGTTCGATGGTAAAATGATATGAAATTTATCGTGTTTTATGCAGTTCAAAAAATAAACTGTAGTGTGATCATTTTTTTAATTAATTACCTTAATTTAACATTTAAGTATGGCACTTCTATGAATAGTTACGTCACTGTGTAAACAAATTACCAAATTGCTAAAATGCATTTTATTATTTTATGAGCCTAATTAGATGTATCAGAACATGTTCTGAAATTTTTACGTGCTTTTACGACATTGTTTACTTGAGTAATCATATTGAGATCTGCTTCTTTAACTTGATTTTGTTGTGTTCGTGTACATACTTATAGAGTTGACGAATCAGGTAGGCACTTTTAACTAATGGATCTTTTGTAGTTTCTGTTTTTGTTTCAACTGCTTGATAAATTGGTCATCTTTGTCATTTATAATGATTTTGGTACACACCTGTGCGTGTGCTTTATTTCCTCGATCAGTTCACCCTATATTTGGTTTTTGTATAACCGCATTTAAGACTGTGTGTGTTAACCATCACAAAACAGACACCTTGCTTGCTGTTTCTATAATTTTGCTAACTGAAAAAATATATGCCGCTATATTTATACAACCTAACATTATGTTACTGTCATTCAGAATTTCATATATGAATTGGCTATTGTGTTATTCTATACTTCATTACTGGGACCTTAAAGTGTTATAATCAATGTAAAGACTTGGCGGGTTTCTATCCAATTCCTATTTTGAAGTCTCATTCTCATCTAATTGAAGTTAACTAAATATTAGGATTACGATAACAATTCTAACAAAATCATAAGTATAAACACATTTTCAATGTAAATTTTCTAGTTCCACGTAAGCACCAACGTATGAGAAACAATACTGTCCACAGGTGTATTGCCCTTACCTTTTAATTCTCTGCGTTTAAGAAAATCGTTTGCGTACTAGTGATGCAGTGTGAAGCGCACCCGATATATGACCAAGTTACGCTTGCGGTATTACCAGGGCAACTTCTAACGATTGAACCCACTCTTACGAATGAGAATAAATCAGAAGGCACGAAGGATGGAAAAGAAGTTATATTTGGTCGTGGATAGAGTGGCAATGGGATAGTAACGTCTAGGCTGGCAAACTAGAGAGAGATGCTTTCCACGGTGCGGCGTGATGTGATCAGGTGATGATGCGTGACCGAGCGCCCTCAACTAGTAGTGTCCGCTAAAACAAGTATTGTCAGCATCAATGTCGAGGACCTATGTAACTATTTATTTTGGGAATTATTTACCCCTACACAGGCATTGATTGATTGATTGATGAAAGTGGACGTCTATATGGATAGCTTGTCCTTTAAGCAATCTAAAGAACAAATTTTCCGATAGTGTGCATTTTGGGGATGTACAAAACTGTGTTTCCCACTAGTGAATAAGTGAATATATACGTATATAGTGTAAGAAACGTTGTGGTTGTTTTCATCCACTAGAGTAACAGAAATTCAGTAATTTTGAAAATGACTGGGAATCCAATCGGTTCTACAAAAGTTCTATTCTTTGCCTAAGCATTACAAGTAAATGATGTACTTGAATTTTTAGATCTTGGACAGTGTGATTAGATTAGTTGAGTGAAAATATATTCTAGCACATAAAGTAAACTGATTTTCACCTAGTAATAAGAAATGCACTTTTGAGGTTAGATTTTACAAAGGATTACGGTGGATTTGACTTATACAGCCTAACCAATGAGGAACGGAGGAAGCGTTGTAAGGTCATTGCGACCGCTTGAAAGCATTATGCTAACGATTGAGCGTGTTTTAGACCTCGTAAAAGATATGAATCTGTTTGTTCGTTTGCAAACTATGGAATTGTTAATAAAATCATCAAATTGTCAATGTGGCAAGGAAATGGCAGTTTTCGAAACACAAGGGACACGAGATGACTGTTGCTTTCGTTGCACTGAGTGCTGGTGCATAAAGTTCATACGATCAGATTCATTTTTTGCTCGTTCCAAGCTAGAGTTGGAATAAATTCTCGTTTTAATTATCGAATGAGTGATTGGAATTAAAGTATCGCCAGCCGCTTCACTATCGGATGTTTCTGAAAAGACGGCAATCCAATGGTATGAATATTGCTGTGAAATATGTTCCGGTATTTTAGTCCCGTTACAAACCCAATTTGGATGACTGGGAAAAATAGTTGAAATCTACGAAGCATTGATTCGTAAAAGAATATTTATACATTTATATAAAATACATCGTAATATCAAGTCTGCCGAATTCGAGAATAACTTCCATAATTTTCTTGATGATATAAAAATAATGTATTTTGTATAATTTTTCAATTTCTATTATACATAATTTATTAGGAATTGGAGATTTCTCATTGCATTTTGGGTTATAGTTAAGTCGTGGTATTATATGCATATAATTTGAGAGGATAAATATTTTGTAACTTACCAAAGATTTTTGTAGAAGAGGCATACTACAAAGAGTCTGCGTTGAGAAATCTCTAATAAATCACTAGAATTTATGGGAAATATTCGGTTTAAATTAGAGAGCTGTGATTGGTTCATTTCGATTAAGACTTCCAAGGTCATTTTATAGTTGCTCAAGTTCGGCTATATAAGTCATGTCTACCAGGATTACATTACAATAAAATTACAGATGCATGTAGCCATGTAAATAAGCGTAATTCCAGGGAACATACTAGGTTTTTTTGTAATTTCGAGGCAAAACAAATCATTGAGTGTATTTTATGAAAACGAGGTGTGTACATAAAATTTTACCATGGGAGTGATATGCTTTTTTAATTTTTCTATATTTTCAGGTTACATTTGAACATTTTAATGTATAATGTGCGTATAACTAACCAATCTGATTATGTATGCTAAGCAACTTATTTCGTGGTAATATCTGTATAATTAATTACACAGATATTACTGCAATTGCAGTATGAAGATATATGGAAACTTGCTGTTGTTAATGAACGTTATACAATTTAGTATAGTAAACCACATGTACAAGAATACAGTTCATATTTTCGAAGTAACCAGCAAGCATTACTGACACTTAATTAAGTCATTTGATTCACTCACTCATCATGTCTTGAATATAAAAGAATATGCTTCAGCAAAGAGTTCTCTTTAGGTGAGTTCATTTCCAAGGAATTTTTATTACTATGTACATCCAGTATGCAATTTAAATTCATTGACATTATTTACAGACAAAAAGACGGCATAGCTATAGTATCACCTCCAGGTTCATTACTAGCAGATTACTTCATAATTAGTTTAGAGAAAAAGCAATTAGAAGTAGTAATAGGAGACTCCCCTTTATATAGAAGGTACGTTGACGATATTTTTGTCATTTACTATAGTAAGTATTGGTCAAACAATATTCTACATGCCTTCATCAACTTTCATCCTGCGATTGCATTTTCACTTGTGCTGGAAAACAGATTTAATTCCCACTTTCGTGTAGTACTAATGATAAGGAAACCTGATGAAACCCTAAGTAGGTCTATTTCCAGAAAACAATTTTTTAATGGTCAGTTACCACACTTGGATCGCCATCAGTAAAATGATAAATTTAATTATCTACCTTCTCACAAGAATTCATAGAAATTGCGGTTCTGATATTATAAATGAGGGGTCAAACAGCCTAAGGAAAATTTTTATTTAAAATGGATATCCACCTCGATTTATTGACAAGAACATAAAACCCAAAGCTCCAATTAATCCGCGTATCAGTGTTAACAATAACAAATCTGTAGACATCCTAAAGAGAAAGATTTCTAATGAAATTAAAAGAACGTTCTTTGCAGCAACCTGAGGATTACTGTTATCTAGCCATCCCCTGTTTAGCAATAATATTTGGGATGAACTCCTGAATCTGACCACTTTAATGTGCGTTTATCATTCCACTTACTTCTATGAAGCCCGTTATATTGGTGGTTCAATGAGGATTCTATCCAAAAGGGTTTAAGAAGAAATGGCAATGGATCAGTAAAAAGTCCAATTACTGAGCATCTTGTAAACTCAGGCCACTCGTTAAAAACAGATTCTTCGTTTAAATTCATTTATAAAGCCAACAAAAGCCTACTTAGTACAGTAGTCCTTCGTCTACTTTCAACTGCTGAAGCAACTCCGCCTGGAGCCCCCCGGGGTTGTTGCCGGTCTCAAGCCCGGATAAAGGAGGAGGGTTAGGCATGGTGTTAGCAACCCTATCCCGTAAAACAACAACCTTGCTAAAAAATGCATACCAGTAAAAACCTCTGTAACCATTTTCACTCTGCTCTGGGAGTTGGAAGGCCTGATATGACGCCTCATGGTGAAAGCCGAGTTTCTTCGGAAGCTATGAGGCCGATGCCCCTTCTGACAACCGGAGCAACGATTAATGTAGGTGACGGACCTCAAAAGTTGTCCCCTGGGCACTGCATGACCCCTTCTAATCCACTTTCTTTTCAGGTTCTTCAGGAATGACCCTTCCACGGTGTGGGCAACCGGGAAGTGATGACCGCCCTCATACCTCGAATAGCACTCAAGCTCACTTTGTTCACGATCAAACACGTTCTCCTTCTCTGGTTTCTTCTATTTGCACTTCTTCCACTATATTTTCTATGCGTGCCGAAATGCCATACCAGGTCTCCTAAAAACCGCTCTCTAAACGAAAGGCAGGGTGTACTAGGCAGCAGACCGCACCGTTTTGACATATGGCTGCGAAACATGGGCCATGAAAACTCAAGATAAGCGTCGACCCCAGATATTTGACCATAGGAATCTTTGTAACTTCGCTCGTATATCATGGAATAGCCGAATTAGTAATAGTGAGGTTAGACAAAAGGTTCTTGGGAAACACGGCAAATCAGTCGAAGACGTCATTAACCTTCATCGACTGAGATAGTTGGGACATGTATTACGCATGCCCGACCACCGCCTACCTCGTCGCGCAATGTTGACTAGAGTTGAAATAGGATGAAAGAAGGGTAGGGGAAGCCAAACCAAAACATGGCATCAGTCCATGAAGTCCCTGAATATTGGTCTAAGCCATGTAGGTAGATGTAGATTACCTGGTTGGGGTCCGCGTGACGATCGCAACAAATGGGTGGAGACACTAGGCGATATGGCTCAGAATCGATCACAGTGGCACAAGTGTTTTCACTCTTTAATCTCATCTAGATCTTAAATTCTATTATTATTTTCTGGACATCTTTACTTTACTCTTCCCTCTCGTATTCTGTTATTACGTTACCTCTGTAACCTCGTAGTGCTAATGTAGTATGTCAGCTTGAACCTACGAGCTTATCTGCCCGGTTCTACGTTGCTGATGATGTTGTTGAAGCACTGGCTATACACTTACTAAAGTCAGAATTATGTATTTAGAAAGAAACTTGTTCAACCTCTACTTTCATATTGGTCCTAAACTTAAAAAAATCTCCAAACGCCATTACTACTTCTCTCGCTATCTTCACTGCCTTTATACCTTGAGCTGTTTAATCCTCATTTTTGAGCACATTCTATCTCAGTTTTATGAAAAAAAATTCATCTTAGCCTGCATAAGTTTTTCTTCAGATCTAATAGTAGTTATCTAACTTCTGTGACATCTTGATGAATAATCAGAATCATATGAATAACGTTTCTTTTATTGTTGCTAAGGTCACTGACTTATTGTCATTAACAAATATTGATTATTGTTATGAAAAATGCTAGTATTCACCTTTGTACAGCACTAATGTGACAAATTCGGCGAAAACAGAACTCTTCGCTGAAATATTTTTTTTTAATGAACATATATATGACTGTAGAGAATAAAGTTCGAAAATGTGCATCAAAGTTCAGTTTTCAACATTAATCACAAGATTCACTCTCATATTATTATAAAATATGAGAATCTAACCATACTCTGATTAACCTGTTTATGCATATTGTGATGAACATTTCTATCTGTTTCATTTAATTGTTTTATTAAAGTTCAAATTTATTATTTCATGTTTTGTAAAAGTGTGTATTATTCTAAGTTTATCACAAGAAACTTTATGATTGCTACCACGCCTGATGTTTCGTTCATCTCTTATTATGAACTGGATAATTGAAGTTTCTTATTATGTTTGCTTGTTTTAATTTCTCATTTGTTCACATGGAAAGGATATAACTAGTTGTATTGCATTTACTACTGTATTAAAAAGAAACAAGTCACTTATTGGTATTAATTTAAATCGACAATTATTGTAGACATTACAAGACAAACCAATTTTACACTTTGCTGATATGCTTCGCGTAAAAAAACATAATAATTTATTTCTTTTATAAAATAATGTAATATACTACAGGTTAAATATAGTGTAGTTGTGTCAATGCAGTAATGTTAAACTTGATTCTCAATTTTGATATCATGAATTGGCTTCAATTATACAACCATCGTTCACTAGGAAGCACAAGGTAACCGATTAGTCCTCTTGTGGGACCCCTCAGCAGTGAACATCTACTACCCCACCATGGACCAAACTCAGAGCCCTCTGGCTTTGCAACGAATGTCTTATCATTAGACCACTTAGGTGACTCCCGATGGTTGATATTGCTAATTCAGCCGATTCGTGATACGTTTTCGTGACCCCATTCATTGTCATTGGTAGGCAACTGACTCACACTCGGCACTCCACTAGTCACGTCTGCTTTCTAGAACTCCAGGAATCACCCCAAAATGTTAGTCACTAGTAAGCTGATATTGGTGCGAGCTGCTGAAGAGCCCCATACTTAGAGGAAACAGCTGTTCCGTGCTTCATGGTGGTCTATGGTTGTTTCAGTCAGACCATTTCGTGATATCAAATTAACATTCAACAATCTCCAGAACACCCGATTATAAATTTTAAAAGATTGCTAACATAATTTTCTCGTAATTTATAACTTCTCATAAGTGTACGTGTCTGATTTTACACATGATTAAACGTAGTGATAATACATATAGCATAATATTTATCTCACGATTAGCCAAATAGCTTAGTTAACTCAGATAGTGGTTAATTTTTCACCATAATGCATGATCTTTCATCACGTTATGGGCTCCTGTAGACATGTTAGTATTAAAGTTCCTCGGAAGCTTTTACTTTTTTGTGAACCAGAACTATTTTTATTGTTATCAGTTATGCTTTCTACCTTAATTGTTTTATCCCAGCTAAATATGTAGTTTTCTTGAGAGAGAAAAGATTCAGGAAAACAACTTTGTTTACATGGAGGTCCTCCGGTGGCTAATTGTTTCTTCAAACTGGACAGTATGAGTTCATTTAAATAATAATAAGTTTTGAAGTTTATTCGCCCTTTTTTCATTGATTACAAAGTAATGTTATGCTTTAATGACCCAGTTGACTCAGATAATTATGTCACAGTTGATTCCAAGCCATTTAAACACCGATGGTTAGTTTCATTTCACAATAAATGATAGACCTGCGCAGTATTTAACTGGATAAGACACTTGACTGAAATAGTTTAGGATTGTCTGAATCAGTTAACAATTTCTGGCTGTAATAAACTTTTAAATAACATGATAATTTTTATTTTTTTTATGCTACTTTACAACTAAGTTTCTTCATTTAGATGTTTATAGTGAGACTTTTACCCTCTTTATTTTATTTACCGACTTCTAAAAAATAAATAAAACTTTAAAAGAATTACATTTATCAAAATGTGATATGCGTTATTTTGGAGCAACACGTTTAGCTGAGGCATTAGAACGTTATGATACATTGAGTTACTAGATATAAGTGCGTAAGTGCACCATATTTTCCTATCATTGGTAGAAATTTCCAACTTCAGTTATCAGTGCTTTTTTCACTAACTATAAATTAATATAAATTCGGTGATTATTCGACATAAATGGAATATAAAACTAAAAGTATGGAATTTTAATTATCCAAAACACTCGGTACATATTATAAGTAGGTATTACTATTGGTACTTCTTTCGATTATTTAACTTAGCCTCCAAAAGTTTATGTTTATAGACTGAAAATCATTAAATTAGTCCCTCATACTGGCAAATCGATAAATAATAGTATTTGACAAGGTAATCTTATTTCTTTCACGTCTAAACTGTTAATAATGCGTATTGAGTGGCGATTTTAATATGTTATGTATCTAATGAAACTACTAATATTTGACACTCACTAACTATATTTACATTTAAATGATTCTTTGGTTACTCGCGGTGAATATAAGAGAGACAAATTTTTACAATAGGATACTTTGGACAAACTCACTCATACATATAATACCACGGTATTGCACTGTTTATACTACCATGAAGAATATATTACTAAAATAGTGCATCACAGTAGGAAAACATAATAAACACAAGCCAAATTTGCAGTTTTCCAGTTGTGATACTAATTGGCACAATAGTTGATAATTGACATTATAGTAAGATTATCTTTTTCTTACTAATTCCATCAATTCTGTTAAATGAAGTTAGTTGTCAGTGAAAAGCATCAGTCTGTTTTCTTTTGATTTACACTTTTTAAAGTTAATCTGGAACTAACTTAAAAGCGAATAACTGAACTTTTTATTAGTAAAAATTATTAAACTACGAACGTAAAATTCTTTTTGTAATTTTGAATCCTGACTTACGAAACCAGGGTTTACTGCGTTCAAGATCCCACGAATTATTTACTGATAAGTTTCATATATAGTTTTATTTAAAATCAAACCAGTCATTTGTGAATATTTAAAAACCTAATGAAGTTTTGATTCATTTATTGAGATTACCTACTGAGGATTGATTTCGTCTGTTTCAGCACAACTTACGTTATAGAATCCCCCTCCACTAGTGTGATGGGATAGCTACAAGGTTAGTTTAACTTGAATTGTTCCGATGATTTTTGTTGATGTTGAGACCACAACTTATAAGCTTTCAGGCTGATATCATAACACACCTCATTGGCTATTGACTTACTATAAATACATCTACCATTGTAATGATTATCCTTTGTTTTCGTTATCAGTTTACTTACTCCTAAATGTTAGATACTCTTAATAATATTAGATGTTTATTTAAAAATTATTATTACGTTCTTTAATCTTTTTTATAGCAATCGTGTTACACGTGATGGAGCCATTTCTTTATCTAAAATTATTAGCATAAAATTGTCCATAAATAGTTGGTTTGGATCTGGCATTCAATCGTGTCCAGTGTAAAGGAGCTAAAGCTTTGGCCAATGTACTCTTTATAATGCATATTTGAAAGTGTTAGTATCACGTTATTGAAATAAGTTATTGATTCCACTACTTAATTTATTACGCCAGACTGAGAAGTTTTACTGTGTTCGTTCTGTTAACGATGGGTTCGAATTATGTATATTGTTTGAACTTAGCCAACCTCAAAGTACTAGACACAATTAAGTCAAATGTACCCTGTGGCCACTAAGCATGAAACAAAAATGTCTTTGTTTGATTTTCTTTAGTAGTACCGTTTCCCATTCCATACAAAATTATAAGAGTTAAATACCTATCATTTAATGCTTCGGATATGAGATGACAATATGTTCGACAACACTTGAGACTAGGAAGAGTAAACAAAATTTAACCCCCCTTACAGTAATTTCAACAATGTAGAATCACAATTTCACCAGGGCTCCAACCCAGGACCCACGGACTGTGTAGCACTTAATCTTCAGGACAGATTTACATCTATCCTTTAGTTCATCCACGATATTACGCTTTCAAAATCATTCACTGGCACTGCTTATTCAATGACTACTAAAGAGTTTTCGTACTAGGACGAAACAACTGCCTAGTGCCTTTTGTTTTCGATGGTTGCCTAACTAAGATCAGTCTACGAAGTAAAATTCAGGAGTCTCCACAAACCTAGTAAGTCTCCGGGTTAAGTAGCAAGAATCGGATCATTACGTAAAATATATTAGTCAGGATTCACTAATTTTTTATTATTACGTTTACCAATTTAATTAACATAGGAATTTTGACAGCTTAAACCAGTTGCATGCTACAATTTTCCTTACGAACTTAAACGAACTATCATATAGCCACGGTATAAAAGAAACAATGAGCCGACCTACTTGTGTAGCATTTCTCCCATCCAGATTGATTCAATTCTTAGGTAAGCATTAGCGTCATAGAAGTAAGAAATAAATTATTTATCAGATAATGGTAAGGGATAACTAGTAACGCAATTGAATATATAATTTTGTTTAATTGCTTTAAAAGCTGTTTTGTTAGTTTTTGGGATCAATTCCCTACGTCCTTTGACAAATACATTTCTGAGTCAACTCACTGAATTATAACGTAGTCACAAGTGGAAAAATGTTTACTCATGTTCTTTGTTTCCATTTTCAAGTATGCATTATAAACATGCATAAATTCTATAACAGGAGCAGAACTTCAATGCTTTTGTTCCTACTTGCAAAGAGCGAAGCCATATTTGTGTATGATGCTTACGTCCCGATTCATGTTTAATTTCTGAGGCTTATGGTAATGATTGGTTTATCTTTGATGCCTTTTACTATGGACCTCAAATTTGGCCTAAATTTTCTGTGGATTTTATTTTTATTTCGCGCTCGTGTAAATTAGCTTATTTTACACAATCTTCGATATGATATGTTCGTGTACCATGTTTTGCTACTAGAACTGAGTTTTTATTTTCTTAGAAAATCCCTAGATAGTTCATCCGTTAAAGCTATTTCATCATATATAGAGTAGTCTATAGTTTAAGTATGTGCTTTACGGATTTATTCCCCATTAAGTTGTTCCCCATCCTTCTTGACCTTCACTATCGAAAATTTTATGTAATTGACTTTGAGTTATGTTTGGTTGTCATTAGTCCGAACATCTGTGAGTGGAATGTCATCTGAATCAGTAGCCTAACGATTGAAAGCCTCGCTTTTTAAACAATAAGCTCATGCTTCACGATATAAAAGCCTACATGAGTCATCAAAATTCTGTGTCATAAGAAGTTTATATATGCCTTTATATTGAGAATGACGGCTTTCTCCGTACAAAATTATAGCGGGTTGTTTTTAGTTATTGGATTGGTTCTCTTTTACAGGCTTCTAATATTATTGACATACTCAATATGCAAACAACGGTGTATTTTTAGTTGATTGAACATGTCACAAATTGATGTTGGCAGGGTACCATTGAAAACCAGGGAGCACTGGATAGCTGTTTTGTTCTAGCGTGGAATTCCTCAACAGTGTGCATTATCAT
>JALJAT010000009.1:162930-212197 GCA_034768735.1 Schistosoma mekongi
CTTTGTATTACAACCTACATTTGTACTGTCATTAAGAAGTTCATATTGAATTGGCTATGTGTATTCTATACTTCATTACTGGGACCTTAAAGTGTTATAATCAATGTAAAGACTTGGCGGGGTTTCTATCCAATTCCTATTTTGAAGTCTCATTCTCATCTAATTGAAGTTAACTAAATATTAGGATTACGATAACAATTCTAACAAAATCATAAGTATAAACACATTTTCAATGTAAATTTTCTAGTTCCACGTAAGCACCAACGTATGAGAAACAATACTGTCCACAGGTGTATTGCCCTTACCTTTTAATTCTCTGCGTTTAAGAAAATCGTTTGCGTACTAGTGATGCAGTGTGAAGCGCACCCGATATATGACCAAGTTACGCTTGCGGTATTACCAGGGCAACTTCTAACGATTGAACCCACTCTTACGAATGAGAATAAATCAGAAGGCACGAAGGATGGAAAAGAAGTTATATTTGGTCGTGGATAGAGTGGCAATGGGATAGTAACGTCTAGGCTGGCAAACTAGAGAGAGATGCTTTCCACGGTGCGGCGTGATGTGATCAGGTGATGATGCGTGACCGAGCGCCCTCAACTAGTAGTGTCCGCTAAAACAAGTATTGTCAGCATCAATGTCGAGGACCTATGTAACTATTTATTTTGGGAATTATTTACCCCTACACAGGCATTGATTGATTGATTGATGAAAGTGGACGTCTATATGGATAGCTTGTCCTTTAAGCAATCTAAAGAACAAATTTTCCGATAGTGTGCATTTTGGGGATGTACAAAACTGTGTTTCCCACTAGTGAATAAGTGAATATATACGTATATAGTGTAAGAAACGTTGTGGTTGTTTTCATCCACTAGAGTAACAGAAATTCAGTAATTTTGAAAATGACTGGGAATCCAATCGGTTCTACAAAAGTTCTATTCTTTGCCTAAGCATTACAAGTAAATGATGTACTTGAATTTTAGATCTTGGACAGTGTGATTAGATTAGTTGAGTGAAAATATATTCTAGCACATAAAGTAAACTGATTTTCACCTAGTAATAAGAAATGCACTTTTGAGGTTAGATTTTACAAAGGATTACGGTGGATTTGACTTATACAGCCTAACCAATGAGGAACGGAGGAAGCGTTGTAAGGTCATTGCGACCGCTTGAAAGCATTATGCTAACGATTGAGCGTGTTTTAGACCTCGTAAAAGATATGAATCTGTTTGTTCGTTTGCAAACTATGGAATTGTTAATAAAATCATCAAATTGTCAATGTGGCAAGGAAATGGCAGTTTTCGAAACACAAGGGACACGAGATGACTGTTGCTTTCGTTGCACTGAGTGCTGGTGCATAAAGTTCATACGATCAGATTCATTTTTTTGCTCGTTCCAAGCTAGAGTTGGAATAAATTCTCGTTTTAATTATCGAATGAGTGATTGGAATTAAAGTATCGCCAGCCGCTTCACTATCGGATGTTTCTGAAAAGACGGCAATCCAATGGTATGAATATTGCTGTGAAATATGTTCCGGTATTTTAGTCCCGTTACAAACCCAATTTGGATGACTGGGAAAAATAGTTGAAATCTACGAAGCATTGATTCGTAAAAGAATATTTATACATTTATATAAAATACATCGTAATATCAAGTCTGCCGAATTCGAGAATAACTTCCATAATTTTCTTGATGATATAAAAATAATGTATTTTGTATAATTTTTCAATTTCTATTATACACTAATTTATTAGGAATTGGAGATTTCTCATTGCATTTTGGGTTATAGTTAAGTCGTGGTATTATATGCATATAATTTGAGAGGATAAATATTTGTAACTTACCAAAGATTTTTGTAGAAGAGGCATACTACAAAGAGTCTGCGTGAGAAATCTCTAATAAATCACTAGAATTTATGGGAAATATTCGGTTAAATTAGAGAGCTGTGATTGGTCATTTCGATTAAGACTTCCAAGGTCATTTATAGTTGCTCAAGTTCGGCTATATAAGTCATGTCTACCAGGATTACATACAATAAAATTACAGATGCATGTAGCCATGTAAATAAGCGTAATTCCAGGGAACATACTAGGTTTTTTTGTAATTTCGAGGCAAAACAAATCATTGAGTGTATTTTATGAAAACGAGGTGTGTACATAAAATTTTACCATGGGAGTGATATGCTTTTTTAATTTTCTATATTTTCAGGTTACATTTGAACATTTTAATGTATAATGTGCGTATAACTAACCAATCTGATTATGTATGCTAAGCAACTTATTTCGTGGTAATATCTGTATAATTAATTACACAGATATTACTGCAATTGCAGTATGAAGATATATGGAAACTTGCTGTTGTTAATGAACGTTATACAATTTAGTATAGTAAACCACATGTACAAGAATACAGTTCATATTTTCGAAGTAACCAGCAAGCATTACTGACACTTATTAAGTCATTTGATTCACTCACTCATCATGTCTTGAATATAAAAGAATATGCTTCAGCAAAGAGTTCTCTTTAGGTGAGTTCATTTCCAAGGAATTTTTATTACTATGTACATCCAGTATGCAATTTAAATTCATTGACATTATTTACAGACAAAAAGACGGCATAGCTATAGTATCACCTCCAGGTTCATTACTAGCAGATTACTTCATAATTAGTTTAGAGAAAAAGCAATTAGAAGTAGTAATAGGAGACTCCCCTTTATATAGAAGGTACGTTGACGATATTTTTGTCATTTACTATAGTACGTATTGGTCAAACAATATTCTACATGCCTTTCATCAACTTTCATCCTGCGATTGCATTTTCACTTGTGCTGGAAAACAGATTTAATTCCCACTTTCGTGTAGTACTAATGATAAGGAAACCTGATGAAACCCTAAGTAGGTCTATTTCCAGAAAACAATTTTTTAATGGTCAGTTACCACACTTGGATCGCCATCAGTAAAATGATAAATTTAATTATCTACCTTCTCACAAGAATTCATAGAAATTGCGGTTCTGATATTATAAATGAGGGGTCAAACAGCCTAAGGAAAATTTTTATTTAAAATGGATATCCACCTCGATTATTGACAAGAACATAAAACCCAAAGCTCCAATTAATCCGCGTATCAGTGTTAACAATAACAAATCTGTAGACATCCTAAAGAGAAAGATTTCTAATGAAATTAAAAGAAACGTTCTTTGCAGCAACCTGAGGATTACTGTTATCTAGCCATCCCCTGTTTAGCAATAATATTTGGGATGAACTCCTGAATCTGACCACTTTAATGTGCGTTTATCATTCCACTTACTTCTATGAAGCCCGTTATATTGGTGGTTCAATGAGGATTCTATCCAAAAGGGTTTAAGAAGAAATGGCAATGGATCAGTAAAAAGTCCAATTACTGAGCATCTTGTAAACTCAGGCCACTCGTTAAAAACAGATTCTTCGTTTAAATTCATTTATAAAGCCAACAAAAGCCTACTTAGTACAGTAGTCCTTCGTCTACTTTCAACTGCTGAAGCAACTCCGCCTGGAGCCCCCCGGGGTTGTTGCCGGTCTCAAGCCCGGATAAAGGAGGAGGGTTAGGCATGGTGTTAGCAACCCTATCCCGTAAAACAACAACCTTGCTAAAAAATGCATACCAGTAAAAACCTCTGTAACCATTTTCACTCTGCTCTGGGAGTTGGAAGGCCTGATATGACGCCTCATGGTGAAAGCCGAGTTTCTTCGGAAGCTATGAGGCCGATGCCCCTTCTGACAACCGGAGCAACGATTAATGTAGGTGACGGACCTCAAAAAGTTGTCCCCTGGGCACTGCATGACCCCTTCTAATCCACTTTCTTTTTCAGGTTCTTCAGGAATGACCCTTCCACGGTGTGGGCAACCGGGAAGTGATGACCGCCCTCATACCTCGAATAGCACTCAAGCTCACTTTGTTCACGATCAAACACGTTCTCCTTCTCTGGTTTCTTCTATTTGCACTTCTTCCACTATATTTTCTATGCGTGCCGAAATGCCATACCAGGTCTCCTAAAAACCGCTCTCTAAACGAAAGGCAGGGTGTACTAGGCAGCAGACCGCACCGTTTTGACATATGGCTGCGAAACATGGGCCATGAAAACTCAAGATAAGCGTCGACCCCAGATATTTGACCATAGGAATCTTTGTAACTTCGCTCGTATATCATGGAATAGCCGAATAGTAATAGTGAGGTTAGACAAAAGGTTCTTGGGAAACACGGCAAATCAGTCGAAGACGTCATTAACCTTCATCGACTGAGATAGTTGGGACATGTATTACGCATGCCCGACCACCGCCTACCTCGTCGCGCAATGTTGACTAGAGTTGAAATAGGATGAAAGAAGGGTAGGGGAAGCCAAACCAAAACATGGCATCAGTCCATGAAGTCCCTGAATATTGGTCTAAGCCATGTAGGTAGATGTAGATTACCTGGTTGGGGTCCGCGTGACGATCGCAACAAATGGGTGGAGACACTAGGCGATATGGCTCAGAATCGATCACAGTGGCACAAGTGTTTTCACTCTTTAATCTCATCTAGATCTTAATTCTATTATTATTTTCTGGACATCTTTACTTTACTCTTCCCTCTCGTATTCTGTTATTACGTTACCTCTGTAACCTCGTAGTGCTAATGTAGTATGTCAGCTTGAACCTACGAGCTTATCTGCCCGGTTCTACGTTGCTGATGATGTTGTTGAAGCACTGGCTATACACTTACTAAAGTCAGAATTATGTATTTAGAAAGAAACTTGTTCAACCTCTACTTTCATATTGGTCCTAAACTTAAAAAAATCTCCAAACGCCATTACTACTTCTCTCGCTATCTTCACTGCCTTTATACCTTGAGCTGTTTAATCCTCATTTTTGAGCACATTCTATCTCAGTTTTATGAAAAAAAATTCATCTTAGCCTGCATAAGTTTTTCTTCAGATCTAATAGTAGTTATCTAACTTCTGTGACATCTTGATGAATAATCAGAATCATATGAATAACGTTTCTTTTATTGTTGCTAAGGTCACTGACTTATTGTCATTAACAAATATTGATTATTGTTATGAAAAATGCTAGTATTCACCTTTGTACAGCACTAATGTGACAAATTCGGCGAAAACAGAACTCTTCGCTGAAATATTTTTTTTTAATGAACATATATATGACTGTAGAGAATAAAGTTCGAAAATGTGCATCAAAGTTCAGTTTTCAACATTAATCACAAGATTCACTCTCATATTATTATAAATATGAGAATCTAACCATACTCTGATTAACCTGTTATGCATATTGTGATGAACATTTCTATCTGTTTCATTTAATTGTTTTATTAAAGTTCAAATTTATTATTTCATGTTTTGTAAAAGTGTGTATTATTCTAAGTTTATCACAAGAAACTTTATGATTGCTACCACGCCTGATGTTTCGTTCATCTCTTATTATGAACTGGATAATTGAAGTTTCTTATTATGTTTGCTTGTTTTAATTTCTCATTTGTTCACATGGAAAGGATATAACTAGTTGTATTGCATTTACTACTGTATTAAAAGAAACAAGTCACTTATTGGTATTAATTTAAATCGACAATTATTGTAGACATTACAAGACAAACCAATTTTACACTTTGCTGATATGCTTCGCGTAAAAAAACATAATAATTTATTTCTTTTATAAAATAATGTAATATACTACAGGTTAAATATAGTGTAGTTGTGTCAATGCAGTAATGTTAAACTTGATTCTCAATTTTGATATCATGAATTGGCTTCAATTATACAAACCATCGTTCACTAGGAAGCACAAGGTAACCGATTAGTCCTCTTGTGGGACCCCTCAGCAGTGAACATCTACTACCCCACCATGGACCAAACTCAGAGCCCTCTGGCTTTGCAACGAATGTCTTATCATTAGACCACTTAGGTGACTCCCGATGGTTGATATTGCTAATTCAGCCGATTCGTGATACGTTTTCGTGACCCCATTCATTGTCATTGGTAGGCAACTGACTCACACTCGGCACTCCACTAGTCACGTCTGCTTTCTAGAACTCCAGGAATCACCCAAATGTTAGTCACTAGTAAGCTGATATTGGTGCGAGCTGCTGAAGAGCCCCATACTTAGAGGAAACAGCTGTTCCGTGCTTCATGGTGGTCTATGGTTGTTTCAGTCAGACCATTTCGTGATATCAAATTAACATTCAACAATCTCCAGAACACCGATTATAAATTTTAAAAGATTGCTAACATAATTTTCTCGTAATTTATAACTTCTCATAAGTGTACGTGTCTGATTTTACACATGATTAAACGTAGTGATAATACATATAGCATAATATTTATCTCACGATTAGCCAAATAGCTTAGTTAACTCAGATAGTGGTTAATTTTTCACCATAATGCATGATCTTTCATCACGTTATGGGCTCCTGTAGACATGTTAGTATTAAAGTTCCTCGGAAGCTTTTTACTTTTTTTGTGAACCAGAAACTATTTTTATTGTTATCAGTTATGCTTTCTACCTTAATTGTTTTATCCCAGCTAAATATGTAGTTTTCTTGAGAGAGAAAAGATTCAGGAAAACAACTTTGTTTACATGGAGGTCCTCCGGTGGCTAATTGTTTCTTCAAACTGGACAGTATGAGTTCATTTAAATAATAATAAGTTTTGAAGTTTATTCGCCCTTTTTTCATTGATTACAAAGTAATGTTATGCTTTAATGACCCAGTTGACTCAGATAATTATGTCACAGTGATTCCAAGCCATTTAAACACCGATGGTTAGTTTCATTTCACAATAAATGATAGACCTGCGCAGTATTTAACTGGATAAGACACTTGACTGAAATAGTTTAGGATTGTCTGAATCAGTTAACAATTTCTGGCTGTAATAAACTTTTAAATAACATGATAATTTTTATTTTTTTTATGCTACTTTACAACTAAGTTTCTTCATTTAGATGTTTATAGTGAGACTTTTACCCTCTTTATTTTATTACCGACTTCTAAAAAATAAATAAAACTTTAAAAGAATTACATTTATCAAAATGTGATATGCGTTATTTTGGAGCAACACGTTTAGCTGAGGCATTAGAACGTTATGATACATTGGAGTTACTAGATATAAGTGCGTAAGTGCACCATATTTTCCTATCATTTGGTAGAAATTTCCAACTTCAGTTATCAGTGCTTTTTTCACTAACTATAAATTAATATAAAATTCGGTGATTATTCGACATAAAATGGAATATAAAACTAAAAGTATGGAATTTTAATTATCCAAGAACACTCGGTACATATTATAAGTAGGTATTACTATTGTACTTCTTTCGATTATTTAACTTAGCCTCCAAAAGTTTATGTTTATAGACTGAAAATCATTAAATTAGTCCCTCATACTGGCAAATCGATAAATAATAGTATTTGACAAGGTAATCTTATTTCTTTTCACGTCTAAACTGTTAATAATGCGTATTGAGTGGCGATTTTAATATGGTTATGTATCTAATGAAACTACTAATATTTGACACTCACTAATATATTTACATTTAAATGATTCTTTGGTTACTCGCGGTGAATATAAAGAGAGACAAATTTTTACAATAGGATACTTTGGACAAACTCACTCATACATATAATACCACGGTATTTGCACTGTTTATACTACCATGAAGAATATATTACTAAAATAGTGCATCACAGTAGGAAAACATAATAAACACAAGCCAAATTTGCAGTTTTCCAGTTGTGATACTAATTGGCACAATAGTTGATAATTGACATTATAGTAAGATTATCTTTTTCTTACTAATTCCATCAATTCTGTTAAATGAAGTTAGTTGTCAGTGAAAAGCATCAGTCTGTTTTCTTTTGATTTACACTTTTTAAAGTTAATCTGGAACTAACTTAAAGCGAATAACTGAACTTTTTATTAGTAAAAATTATTAAACTACGAACGTAAAATTCTTTTTGTAATTTTGAATCCTGACTTACGAAACCAGGGTTTACTGCGTTCAAGATCCCACGAATTATTTACTGATAAGTTTCATATATAGTTTTATTTAAAATCAAACCAGTCATTTGTGAATATTTAAAAACCTAATGAAGTTTTGATTCATTTATTGAGATTACCTACTGAGTGATTGATTTCGTCTGTTTCAGCACAACTTACGTTATAGAATCCCCTCCACTAGTGTGATGGGATAGCTACAAGGTTATTTAACTTGAATTGTTCCGATGATTTTTGTTGATGTTGAGACCACAACTTATAAGCTTTCAAGGCTGATATCATAACACACCTCATTTGGCTATTGACTTAATATAAATACATCTACCATGTGTAATGATTATCCTTTGTTTTCGTTAATCAGTTTACTAAATCCTAAATGTTAGATACTCTGAATAATATTATATGTTTATTTAAAAATTATTATTACGTTCTTTAATCTTTTTTATAGCAATCGTGTTACACGTGATGGAGCCATTTCTTTATCTAAAATTATTAGCATAAATTGTCCATTAGTTGTTTTGGATCTGGCATTCAATCGTGTCCAGTGTAAAGGAGCTAAAGCTTTGGCCAATGTACTTCTTTATAATGCATATTTGAAAGTGTTAGTATCACGTTTTATTGAAATAAGTTATTGATTCCACTACTTAATTTATACGCATAGACAGTGAGACAGTTTTACTGTGCTTCGTTCTGTTAACGATGGGTTCGAATTATGTATATTGTTTGAACTTAGCCAACCTCAAAGTAAATATGACCAAAATTAAGTCAAATGTAACCTGTGGCAACTAATCATGAAACAAAAATGTCTTTGTTTGATTTATTTAAGTAGTAACGTTTCACATTCCATACAAAATTATAAGAGTTAAATACCTATCATTTAATGCTTCGGATAATGAGATGACATATGTTAGACAACCACTTGAGACTAGGAAAGAGTAAACAAAATTTAACCCCCCTTACAGTAATTTCAACAATGTAGACTCACAATTTCACCAGGGCTCCAACCCAGGACCCACGGACTGTGTAGCACTTAATCTTCAGGACCAGTAGTTTACATCTATACCTTTAGTTCATTCACGATATTACGCTTTCATCATTCACTGCTATTCAATGAACTACTAAGAAGTTTCGTACTAGGACGAAACAACTGCCTAGTGCCTTTTGGTTTTCGATGGTTGCCTAACTAAGATCAGTCTACGAAGTAAAATTCAGGAGTCTCCACAATACCTAGTAATAATATATCGTTTAAGTAGCAAGAATCGGATCATTACGTAAAATATATTAGTCAGGATTCACTAATTTTTTTATTATTACGTTTACCAATTTAATTAACATAGGAATTTTGACAGCTTAAACCAGTTGCATGCTACTAATTTCCTTTACGAACTTAAACGAACTATAATATACCAAGGTATAAAAGAAACAATGAAGCCGACTAATTGTGTAGCATTCTCCTCATCCAGATTGAATTCAAAATTCTTAGGTAAGCATTAGCGTAATTAGAAAGTAAGAAATAAATTATTTATCAGATAATGGTAAGATAACCTAGTAATCGCAATTGAAGTATAATTTGTTTTATTGCTTTAAAAGCTGTTTTGTTAGTTTTTGGGATCATATTCACTACGTCATTTGACAAATACATTTCATGAGTCAAACTCACTGAATTATAACGGTAGTCACAAGTGGAAAAATGTTACTCATGTTCTTTGTTTCCATTTTCAAGTATGCATTATAAACACTGACACTTGTAAAGATAACGACCAAGTTTAAGTTGTATTATTGATATAGTCTCGTAACATCTCCGAAAGGAGAAAGTATACTATGCGTCAATTTTAATTGCACTTGTTATACCTAAGTTGTATTTCTTGCCCTAAGCCTATGAGATGCAAATGTTTTCTAGTAGGTCTAACCGAGCATGTAAACATTAGGATCCTTTTTTTCTTTTAAACATGTCTCTTTTGAAATTTACCTGTAATCTTCACTTCATTTCAAAGAGTCGTGTAATGGTCCTTTATTTGCATTACTGACCATCCGGGTGGTATAATGAGGATCTTTTGCTGTTTCATATGCTTAGTAATAGTTCGAAATTATGCTACCGATTTCTTCATCTCCCACTGCACTAACATCAATTAGCTGTCAAACGCCACTGCACATACTCTCTTATATTAATGCATACTGACAACTACGGACAGCTGTTTTCAACTGAGAAAACTTCATTTTGGATAGAGAAAACATAGAGAAGATCAGAGAACTTTTAGAAACTTGAAATATAGGTCATTTGGAAGTCAATAAATGTAATGAAATACATACAATTTATCAACTAGTTAAAAAAAAGTAGTTATTAACTACAGTACTATAAATCAGGTCACGAGGGAAGGAAATCAAAACAAATTTCGAAAAAAATAACGGGATAAATGTCAACAACAACTAAATAGATTGAAGGTCGACAGAACGAGTTGCTAGTCTTTTTTGCAGAAAATTTCATATCTTGCTTCTGTCAGAAGTTTGGGTCGATTATATAGTTCGGAATGATGATAAAATCCCTGGATTTAAACTAACCATCTCAATGAAAGCAATATAACCAAAATTAGATTCTCTTTTCTCTGAATCAGCTTTTGATTGTTGATGAAGTAATTAATCAGTGATTTATGTTTTCTACATTGATTCTTGTCTTCATAAGCTATATCTCGTAACCTTTTTACTTATTTATGTCATGTGAAGAACTACTTACCACGTCAGAATTACACTTTCTTATATTTGTATTACCCAATGTTTGATATTTATTTCTCGAAATACAATATTTGATCTAATTATTAAATCTTCCTGAAGATGCCTGCTATGGAGATTTCTTTTCCGCTACATATCTTAGTTCAATATTAATGTTGTTTTGCCATCGCTCATAAATTGAGTGTATCATTCAAACTTGATTACTAATACCTTAAATTGGTCATTGGGTTGGATTAATGTTTTCTTAATCACTACGGTGTTATTTAGTTCATATGCTTTCTTCTCTTCAGTGGGAATCACATTCAAAAGTGAACAATTTATGTGTATCTACATGAAACATGATTAATAATTCAACAAACTTGAAAATTTTCCCATTACCATCCATTAAATTAGACTGTTTTTCTGTTCGGAACTTAATGTCAATACGTAGAATTATCTTATTCCTCTCTTTTCTGAATATTAGTCTTACAGTACAATTTTGTGAAATGAAAGAACCTGGACTTTGTGCATTAGCTGAATCATTGATCATAAATCTTACTTTGGAATGCATTTATATTTGGGGTAATGAGCATGATGAGTCGGTGTGCAATGTAAGTAGTTAATAAATATGTTCTCGTCAAGTCTATGTAAACTGATATAATTGCACAGTGATCTATTTCTCATTTTCTGATTGTATTTTATAACGACTTTATCAAGAAACAATGTAACAGAAGTGAACCGTAGATTTAATTTTAACTATAAAATTTTTAATTATATTGACTATCCACATGTATCAGATGACATATAATAATTTAATGATTTAATGCTACTTGCTTGTTTATCAATTGGTAAACAGATAAAAAAAAACTAAAGCAATATATATAATTTAACCACTTGATAATGTTATTTAAAGTGTATGATTAATGATAGGTAACAATTGTGTCATTCATTATAAAGTTCCATTTAGTTGAAGTCATACTCTTGACTTCCATAGAATCTTTGTACCATATAGATTGGATTGCAAGTACATATCGTTTTGATGAAAGAATCAGTTGGGAAGTATATCTCCATTTGATTTCGTGTTTCTACGATGATCTTTGCGATTCTTCATGTTACGCATATACTAGTTTGCTTTTATACATTCATTCTTTTAGGTGATTTCTGTCACGAACGGGACCATAAATTATCACTGTAAACGAATATTTCTTCCTAATATGCAACACTTCAGTAGTGTACTCCTATGGTCCCTCCTAGACATTGCTCCCACATTCCAGTAAGAATAGTGACTAGTAAAGTTGATTTACATGAAATGTGAAACAGTACACATATCTAAATCTCTATCATGATCAATTGTAAGTAGACTGTTACAAATATAAACTACTGAATTTCAACTCAGTAGCTCAAAATTTACAAGCGAAACTTAGGAGTTCATCACTGAAATTCTGTATCAGGAAGAAACATCTATCCAATACTTTTCGTCTCTCATTGGAACCCACTCCAACGTCAGCTCCTAGAGAAAACCACCTACCACTAAAGCTGACTTTTACAGAACTCGTCGGTCAAATTACATGTGTTGTTTAATATTATTTTCGAACACTATGATTCGTAGTAACTTAAGTAGAATAAAAAAGCTTGTAGCTGGTAGGGGACTTGGCTTTAATCAGCTATTAAAACTAGTCGGGAATGGGGTAGTTATTTATTTCGAAACAGTTCCTTTTCAGCACCCATCATCATTCGTATATAGATTGAAACCAATACAAACCTTCTGGCGTTTTATGAGTAAAGTACCTTTAGACTATTAAATGATAATATAGATTCAGTCTTATATTTTGAGAGACAAAGAGTCGGCGACTCTGTTTGTTCTTTTCTAGTAGACGTTTTCCTCTAAATTAGCCACTTGGAGAGGTCACATCTATCAGTATTTGGTTCTATGACTTGATTAAACAATCAGGAAAACCTGTAAATCATTAGGATACTGTTTGTTCTTGGCTTATTAACCTGCCTGCTCTATATCTTCAGTTTTCTCTAACCTAGTTTCAATAATACAGAGGATAAATGAAGACCAAAATAATTTCTTAATATTTCACACAATATTGATAAACCGCCTTTTTGTCTCCGGCAAGACGGAGTGATGTGCTGCAAATTCAAAGGCTGCTCGTGGTGTGGTAAGCCACAATTCTGGTGTTAAACTGGTGGTAGTCGCATGTAACTTTTCTAAAAGGTCTGTTCTACTTTTTGTACAGTATCTGGTTTTCTGGACACGGTTTCGAAGTTGAACTACACCAAGTCATTTTGAATCATGGTAAACGTTCTTGTACCCTAGTTGGTGATAGTTCTTCTTGACAACCATACTGTTCTGAACCTTTTAGAAGTGATAGAATGATAGGAAACCATCATCTCAAAGTAGTGACTTACTACCAACTTATAGATCATTATGACTTAAGGCTAAAGACAATATGGTAGTTCGTGCCACTTAGATGTTTGATAGGCATAGTGACACACTTTGTTGCATCTATAAGGACTTTCCACAATTTAGGCTAACTTACTGAATTGTCTTAGTTGCTTTGGAGCCCATGCACACCATCATCAGCCGACTACATTGATTTAATTTTTCAATTACAAAAAATGGTGTAAAGACTGTCCAGTGATATATGATTTTCTGGCTAACATGATAAAAAACTTCCTTCTTCAGCACATATAAATATCTCTATAAACTAGCATTTATCCTGACAACCACTCCTACCCCTTCCCACTATTTTACAAAATTGTATTCGTTTTAAATTTTATTTTACTTTCCTTGACATCTTTAATAGGCATTCGCTAAACTAATCTACACAAATCGTTTAACAGAAAATTATACTGATATTAAACCATATGTGTCGATGGTAGAACGTATTTAGCTTTATAAATCATGATTGTACTTATAGACAATATCGATTTTCTGTACCTGTTGGGGATGTTAGATCCCCAGAATTCTCTTAGTAACCTGTTATTTTTGTGATTTATTTGTGTAAATTTAAATTTCTTATTTTCGCGCCAGAAATTCCCCTTTTCACCTTCAGTTCGGTTACCCACTTAGTGAGACGCTAAATCTTATTGGTTCGTTGTTTATTTTAGTACGCTATTTGTAACATTTCAAGGACGCTCTCTTTTTTTGTATATATACGCATGAGATGTGTGAATGTTTGTTCGTTGCCGGCTGCCTGTGGAATTAAACGTTTTCTGCTGACCTTTGGACTTCTCTCTAGTTAGCTGGGCTGGGGCGCTGCAAATAGCTTAGCTTCCAGGTTGCTGTGTTGCTGGTTATACGTTCGTTAGCAGAAACCCAACAAGTGGCGACGGGGCTGGTGTTAAAATGGATCCATCAAAAATAGACTTATTATGGGAGCAGCAGCTAAAGCTGATTCAAATGCTTGCGGACGCGAAAATTTCATCTACTTCCTCACCTAGCACATCCACTACCACTGCACCTTCAGTCGATGGCGTTGCAAGCAGCATTGCTGAGTTTCACTATGATCCTGATTCAAACATTACTTTTGATATGTGGTTTCGGCGCTATGAAGATCTGTTTAAATTTGATTTTGCAACGCAAGATGATGCTTGGAAAGTCCGGCTGCTACTTTCGCAAGTTGGGTCCAAGTGAGTTAGACAAATACTGCAATTTGATCCTACCGCAGAACCCACGTGACCGCTCGTTTGCTGAAACTGTCCAGTCACTGAGTCAGCAGTTTGGAGACAATTCCTCCCTATTCAATACTCGTTACCGATGCCTCAAGTTAATTATGAACGAAGATAGTGACTTCCTTACTCACGTTGGCATCGTAAATCGCGAATGTGAACGTTTTCGTCTTAAATCTCTTACAGAAGATCAGTTCAAAGCCTTATTCTTATTTGCAGTCTACAATCGCAGAAGTTTAGCGATATTAGAACACGGCTGCTATGTCGACTTGATCAAGATCCTAAATTAACGCTGTCTGACATCGCTAATGAATATCAACGTTTGATCAACATCCAGCGTGATACTTCTATGGTCCAGTCTGGTGGTAAATACAACTCTGAAGTCCACACGGTACGTCAGTCTTCTAATAATAGCACGCCTTCAGTTGTTGCATCCAGCTCATCACATTCTAACTTAGCTCTGTCATCGAAACGAAGCCCCCAACGCCATGCTGGCATTGTGGAGCATGGCATTTTGTAGATTCTGCCCGTACAAGCTCCATCGTTGCAGAACCTGTAACTCCATCGGTCATAAGGATGGGTATTGCAAACGCCAGAAGCGCAGCAGCCTTCACATCGGTACAAAAACGTTAGAAGCCTGCTTCACGACCTAGCAAAAATTCAACTGAGTTTGCTTGCATCGTGTCATAGCTCTACCCCAGGTAAGAGGAAATTTTATTACTCTAAATATTAATGGTATATGTTTAGATTGCAAGTAGACACTGCTTCAGATATTACGATTATATCCCATAAATCTTGGATTCGAATGGGCAGGCCATGCATGGAGCCAACTACACAGAGGGCGCGTACAGCATGTGGTAATTATTTGCGCATGTTGGGACAGTTGAAGTGTGTTATATCCTTTCAGGATATAACGTTCACTGGGGTATGTTATGTTACGACAACTGATTTAAATTTGCTGGGATTAGATTGGTTTGACCAACTGCGCTTAGCCGACGTTCCATTAAGCACTGTATGCCAACTGGTACATCAAACCCTAGAGCCAGAGAACTACACGTCCGAAGATATTGACAGAGTTTCCATCTATCTTTCAACCTGGTCTGGGTTGCTGCTCTACAATGAAAGCTACTCTACGACTACAGCAAGGGGCTAAACCTGTTTTTTCGTCCTAAGCGACCAGTGCGTATGCAGCATTACCCAAAGTCGATGAAGAGCTCAATCGCCTACAGCAGCAAGGGGTTATCACGCCTGTTTCCTACTCTGCCTGGGCGGCACCGATTGTGGGTTATCAAGAAGGCGAACGGCACATACGCATATGCGCAGATTTTTTCCACAGGCCTTAACGCAGCCCTTGAACAACATCATTATCCACTACCAGTTCCTGCAGACTTATTTACTATGCTAAACGGCGGAAAATTTTTCGCAAAGTTAGACCCTTGCCGATGCTTATCTACAAGTGAAGTGGCGGACGAGTGCAGAGAGCTACTGACAATTAATACTCATCGTGGGATGTTTCAATACAACCGTTTTGCCATTTGGCGTCAAGACAGCGCCCTCCATCTTTCAGCAACTAATGGATACTATTTTAGCTGGCATCTCGGGGGTTGCTGCTTATCTCGATGTATATCTTGATTGTCGCTACTTCGCCAGAAGAGCTTCATGAGCGTACGATAACAGTGCTACAACGCATCTGTGAGAATGGGTTCAGGCTCCGCCGTGAAAAATGTCAATTTTTCCTGAGGTCAGTAAAATACTTAGGATTCATTTTTGATGAAAGAGGACGACCGACCAGACCCAGAAAACATTCGTACTATTCAACAAATGCCAGCACCTACAGATGTCCCTTCACTCAGATCCTTCCTTGGAATGATCAATTACTACTCAGTTTTGTTCCATCATTACATCAGATACGTCACCCACTAAACCATCTGCTTGGGAAGAACCACACCTTGGATTTGGACCAAGGAATGCGATTTAGCCTTTCATAACCTGAAGTCTGTACTGAGCTCTAACATGCTGCTGACGCACTACGATCCAAAATTACCAATCATCGTAGCGGCCGACGCTTCAAGTCACGGGATAGGCGCAGTTATATCCCACGTATTTCCTATGGAGGGGGAAAAAAAGCAATAATGCATGCTGCCCGTGCACTAACTCAAGCGGAAAGGAAATATAGTCAGATAGAAAAGGAAGCGCTCGCCCTCGTTTTTGCTGTAAGGCGTTTCCACAAATTTTTGTATGGACGGCGATTTACACTGCTGACGGATCACAAGCCTCTGCTCACAATTTTCGGTCCGAAGTCCGGTATCCCACTTCATTCAGCAAATCGTCTGCAACGCTGGGCCCTAATCTTGTTGGGCTATGATTTGATATTCAGCACAGGCGCACTCAGAATTTCGGTCAAGCAGACGCCTTGTCTCGACTAATCAGCGAGAACTCTATTGTGGAAGACGACACAGTCATTGCCTCACTATCCAAAGAAGACTACGCAGCATCCTACTTGACGAACGCAGTCCGTGCGTTGCCAGTATCGGTGTCAGACATTCAAATGGCCTCCAAGAACGATGCACTGATCAGAAAAGCTATGAATATGTCATGAAAGGGTGGCCGCACATCGGTTTCGAGGGTGATATGAAGCAGCTTACCACCGGCGAGATTCATTATGCATCGTGGATGATTGTCTAATGTTTGGAGAAAGGGTAGTTGTGCCAAAGTCCCTACGATCGAGAGTCCTAAAACAGTTTCATACTGGTCACCCTGGAACAAGACGAATGAAGTCCATAGCCCGCAGTTTTGCATACTGGCCGCTGATGGACCAACACATTGTCGACTTGGTGGGCAGGTGCACACAATGTCAGCAGGCAGCAAAGTTCAACTCTAGAGCACCACCATTAGCCTGGCCACAGCCTGAGTACCCGTGGTCACGAATACATATCGACTTTGCCGGCCCAGTCAACGGAGTTACCTACTTGGTCGCGGTGGATGCTTTCTCAAAATGGCCGGAGATTTTCCCCGTAGTGCCACCGACTGTTACGAAGACGCTACAGATCCTCATTGAGATTTTCTCCAGAAACGGCCTGCCAGATGTGATCGTTTCAGACAACGGGTCCCAGTTTACTTCAACCCAGTTTCAGGATTTCTGCCGACGGCTGGCCATCACACACTACCGTTCACCACCTTATCACCCGCAGTCCAATGGCCAGGCGGAGAGATTCGTGGATACCTTCAAGAGGGCGCTAATTAAGTCGAAAGGGGAGGAGACGCCCATCGAAGCATTACAAAACTTCTTATTCGTCTATCGAACGACTCCAAATGATGCATTGCCAGAGAAGAAGTCTCCAGCGGAAGCCCTTATGGGTAGGAAACTTAAGACAGTCCACAATCTGATGCTACCAAGCAGGACCGCATGCACAGAGACCAAGAAGTTGCCGATGTATGAGGTTGGGTGTCCGGTGTACGCTCGTGATTATAGACCCAACCACAGACCCTGGACGGAGGCCCGTGTGGTAGAAAGACGGGGTCATGTTATGTACGAAGTAGAGGTGAAGGGGGAGAGATGGACTAGACACTGGAATCAGCTGCGCGTTCGAATAACTGCAGATCGACCCAGTTCAAATCAAAATCTCCCGCTGGAAGTCCTTCTGGATACTTTCAATCTACCCCCATCTCAAGTAGATGAAGCGGACCAAGAGCCAATCAACATAGGTGTCAGAAGACGGTCACTCAGACAGCGGCGACCAACAGTCAAATTGCAAGTGAACCCCAAGAACGTTCGCTATTAAAACGGGGGAGGTGTTGGGGATGTTAGATCCCCAGAATTCTCTTAGTAACCTGTTATTTTTGTGATTTATTTGTGTAAATTTAAATTTCTTATTTTCGCGCCAGAAATTCCCCTTTTCACCTTCAGTTCGTGTTACCCACTTAGTGAGACGCTAAATCTTATTGGTTCGTTGTTTATTTTAGTACGCTATTTGTAACATTTCAAGGACGCTCTCTTTTTTTGTATATATACGCATGAGATGTGTGAATGTTTGTTCGTTGCCGGCTGCCTGTGGAATTAAACGTTTTCTTGCTGACCTTTGGACTTCTCTCTCTAGTTAGCTGGGCTGGGGCGCTGCAAATAGCTTAGCTTCCAGGTTGCTGTGTTGCTGGTTATACGTTCGTTAGCAGAAACCCAACAGTACCATAGTGGAAATTTCAAGCACCAAGTGATCTATCGATTGCACATTTCTAAATTTTCTTTTATTTATTTCAAAATAATAACTATGACAATTCTATTCACTTACTTCTCATTATTATTATTATTATTATTATTACCATTCAATATTTTCCGTTTATTTATTTATTTTTAACTTTGAAATTAATTAGTTATTTAACTAATCCGCTTTTGATTGTTTCGTACTGTATACAATAAATGATTATTTTCATACTATTATTATTATTGTTATTACTTTATATTATATTTTGTCGATATTTTGTTTAGATATTTTTCACAGTGTATATGATTTTATATATCTTTATATTTATCTGTAACTAATATTTATCTCAAGAATAAATTACATAATTGTTATAATATTACTAATATTTCTAAACATACGTATATACACGTGTACACAGTTTATGCTCTATTCGATAAGGAATTATAAGGTAGATGAGTCCAAGTAGTAGTTTGAATTATTTGATTTTATTTAGAAGGCACCAGTTGTTCAATCAGTATAAGCAGTTGGTCAGAAATCCTACATGACCAAGATTTGATGCTAGTTGAACTTATCAGTATGGCATATCTATAATTTTGAGAAAACTAATACTCTTTGAATGATTTAAACATTTATCTCCATGTTTCATGGTCATTTTTAGTTTGTCTAGCCCAAAGTTAATCCCCACCACACTCCAGAAATGAAATATTTATATCAACCTTATGTGTATGCATGTATGTATGTGTGTGCAACCTAGGACCTAGCACATTCCAGCATCAGTTTAAGTAGCTATACCTTAGCAGCAGCCCAAGGTGAACACAAAATTAGTAGAAGTAGTAAAGAGAGAACAATGTAGATATAGAGAATATGATGCATGGAGACAGAATTGATTCGTGGGAAGAATAGTATAGAGTAATTTTAAGTTCACGATTTAAGGGAGAATAAAGGGTGAATGCACCTGCCCCACTCTAAAGCCATGTCACTCAGATTGTCTAACCGTTTGTTTTGCAATCGCATGGATCCTATTCAAGTAGCTGGAATGTACTGACGTGACTCAGACCAACAGTTATTGACTTTATGAACTTGTTATATTTTAAATTATTATCGACCCAAATCACAACGTATGGACAATATAGTGTATGACCTTGATAACTACCAATCAGTGCCCGTACATGTTTGACCCGCGACAACAAATCGCCAAGCGTGAATGAAGAACAGAAGACGGGTGAGCCAGCCAAACAGTATCGTATTGTATTTCAAACACTCCGCTATATATACACAAAACCTGACCACACAACACACCAATAAGGAGAATGACATCTACACAAACGGGAAAAATAATTACTAAGAACTGAGGTTACAAATACATGATCGATTGGTCATTGGTCCTGAATAACAGATGACATTACAACAGTTCATGAGTCTAACGGGAGGTTAGGGAGATGGGTATATGACAACAATAGAAATAAAGTAATCGGTTTACACATACTTGGAATAAATGAAATAGTCTTCTGGAAAAAACAGTTCCGAGAGTTAGTTACGCTTTTTGAATATCCCGATAAAACAGAACCAATACTATTGTTTGACTTAGCCGCCCCTAGCTTTCTGCCATCCTACGTCAATATCAGTCATCATCGTTTGTCGAGGCAGGTGGAGGTGGTTGGGCATACGCAATACATTTCCCGACCACCTCTGTTAATGATGATTCACAGTTTCATCAACTGACTTACTAAGTCTCTCAACTATCCTACTTTTAAACTCATTTTTCCTTACCTGGTGATCCCAACAAACGCTAGTGGTGTTTCAATGACAGCGATGATCAAATACCAATAGTCTACGTATGTCATCTAACCTTTGCATTAGCTGGTCATTGCTTATAAATCAATCAATGTAAGCATAATATATAACTTCTATATATTCACTTATATAAAAATAAACTATTGCTGCGAATTAATGCTTTCTGTAGTAATGTATTATTGAACTAATCTATTTAGTCGTGAAGCTGTTTTGTGTACATTTTACGGTATTCACATTAACCAAGGTCTTGTGGTATGAACATAAGCATTTATGTTTGTTTGATACGTATTTGAAACTTGCTGTTATACTCTTTACAAGGATTCTGACAGCATGATTGAATAGAAAGTGCAACCAGAAAATCCAATCACTTAATTTTTTCTCTCCAAACCTCTGATATTACCATGAAGATAACGTAAACAATAGGGTTTAACAACTTTACATCATAAGATATCTAGGGTATCATCAGCGCTTTAGAGAAACCTAGCCAAAAGGTAGATTCATTAGTATTAAGTTAAGTGGTTATTTACAGCTGAATTGTATCAGGACTCAGCGATATTAAATGAGTATTAGTATAAAGTACTTTTCCAATTAGGTAAATTGGTCCGAATAAATAAGATTTGGATGAACAGTAAATGAAGATTGGGATATACTTATAATTTTGATGAGGTAAAACAATTACAATGATAAAATGGACTAAATGTCAAGGATATGTAAATTCGACGTAGGTTCCAAAATCAATGACAATAAAGAAACTATTGAATAATAAAAACAAAGACGTTTGAACGAAGAATATTCTTTTCGATAAATGCTCATCAGGTTCTACATTTACTAGTTCAAAATTATCAGTGACAAAAATAGCCAGTTCTGAGGCGGATATAACATCATTCAAATATAAAGGATAATTTGGATACTAATTTTGTCTCTTCAGATTATTTGTAAAATATGAATGTTAATGTTGCAATAGTCATCATTATCATGTAACTTGTGAAACGTAAACGACAATTGAAATGAACAACAAGCTTATTAATCCAATATTATTATTATTATTATTATTATTATTATAAATATGCATATATGTGAACAAACAGAGTAGTATTTGAACAGGGTAGACCTAAATTATACAAATACACATATGAAGAGGGAAAGACACATATGCATTACTAAATTTAAATCGTCGTGCGATTAAATTGGAGAATGGTTTAATGGACCTTGCGTCGGCCATGACAGGAGAAGGGGTTGAACGTACTTCTTCTGTATGCATAGTTCTGGCCTCATGATCCGTATAGCTATCGCTTCTGCCGTTTTTAGGACTTTGGGTCTAACTGATTTTGGCAGATAGCTGTTAACACAGAATACTATTTTAAATGACTGGTCTATGCTCGCCGTATGACCTGTTTCGATTAGGTGTGCTAGTATTGAGCTGTTGATATTTCTGACAACTCCTTTGGTTAACCAAACTGGAAGGTGCTCCTGGGCACGGAGGAGTAAATTCCTTGAGCATCTGCCAATGTAACTTGCTCCACAGGAGCAGTTGAACTGATGGATACAAAATGAAGTGGCAAGCTTAGGTAATTTATCCTTTATTTTCGGTATCACCATAGGGTGGGTAGAAAATACCAGTTGTATTTTTGCGGCGTTAAATGTTTTCCGGATGGAACTGCGTAGCCTCAACGTCAGAATTTCACTGGGCGCGTCCCCTCTGAATGCTAGTCTAATGAAGAGTGGCTTTCTAATTACGGTTTGAAACCCCTTTCTATTTGTTTTGGAAATGACATGTTTATTTATAAACTTTTCGGGGTAACCATTCTTCCTGAGGGTTTTATGCAGTGCTTCTGTTTCTTCGTCCACCATATCAGGAGAGCATATCGTTGTGATTCTATGATGTAAGGTTTTCAATAAATTCCTTTTATACTCTATAGGTACAAATCTAAGGAAGTTTGTGTATTGTCCTATCCATGTGCTTTTCTTGTTCAGGTTTCTTCTTAGCGAGTCATCTGTTCTTTTTGTGAGCAGAACATCTAAAAATGCTATTTTACCTTCCCTTTCTTCTTCGCATGTGAATTTTATAGCCGGGTAAACCTCGTTAAATTGTCTGAGAATGTCAGACCGATTAATATCTTGTTTGCAAAGGAGGAATTTATCATCCACGTATTGGCAGTAGAAAGGTAATTTACCTATGAGTTGTGCCAGTGGACCGTTTTCTAGTTTGGCCAGGAAGATATCGGACAGCATGGGTCCCAGTGGAGAGCCCATTGCTACTCCATCCACCTGTCTATATATGTCGTTGTTAAACGTGAAATGTACATTCATTGTACACTTCAGTAATAATTCTTTAAGCGTGTCTATTGGGATGGTGACGTCTATTCCGGTTTCTACGACTTGGTCGCATATATAGTTAACAGTCTCAATTAGTGGAACATTCGTGAATAAGGATGTGACGTCCAGAGATAGCATACATCGTTCTTTTGTACTCAGTTCCTTGACCATGTCTACAAATTGAAAGACATATTTGACGCTGTGTTTAACTATCTGTTTGCAAAGAGGTTTTAGTAGATGTACCAGCCATTTCGCTACGCTGTGATAAGGTGAGTTTTGCATATCTAGGATTGGTCCGACTGGAACGCCCGGTTTATGTACCTTTGGTAAACCGTAAAGCCTTGGTGTGCGTGTTCCTAATGGTTTAATCGCTTCGTATAAGTTTGATGGGATTAATTGTTGGTCTTTCAGCTTTTTTAGAGATTTCGTGATGTCCTTTTCTATTTTGCTAGTGAGATCTTTCTGGCTATCTAGTTTCTGAAATTTTAGGTTATCTTTTAGGATATCATTCATTTTTTCTATATAATCTTTTTTATTGAGTAAGACTACTCCATTTCCTTTGTCAGATTTGGTAATAATCAAGTTTTCATTATTAATAAGTTCGTTAATGGCATTCCTATGTTTCTTCGTTAGAATGCTGCTATAGTTGAATTTAGAGTTCTTGTATTGATAACAGCGGTCAAGTAGACTAGCCTTAAAGTGTTTCTATTCTTCTTCGGAATTTGGAACTAGACCGACTGTCTGGCTATACAGATTTTCAAATTGAACATCGGTGTCTACGTGATTTACGTGGTTACGTGTGTCACAAAATTTTAGACCTAACGCTAACACTTCAAGTTGTTCTTTACTTAATTCAATTGTAGAAAAACTATGGACATACCTTTTAGGTTCCAATGGAAATTTGTTCTCGACTGGTTGGTTTTCCAGGCTGCTGAGTAACTTTATACGCTTTTTCTCCTCTTTATGTTAAGAAACTTGTGCACCATAATCCATGAACTGGACCTTAAGGTTGTCTGGTAACTCATCAAGAGCGAATTGGCTGAGGTTAACACCTATTTCCATTTCTTTCGTATCCGATTGTAATGAGTAGATTTGGTTCAATGCATACCTCTTCAATGTTTTCCGATTAGGATATACTCCATTACGACGCAGAGATTTATAGAAATTTTTAGGATAATGTCCTGATTCGATGCAATCATTTAAGAATCCCAATATATCCTTCGTTTTCGTGAACTTTGCGTTATACTTCAGGAATTCGTTGAGTACCTTCAACGCATTGGGCTTATCACAAGATTTCAGTTATTTAAAAATTCCCATGATTATTAAAAACAAAGACGTTTGAACGAAGAATATTCTTTTCGATAAATGCTCATCAGGTTCTACATTTACTAGTTCAAAATTATCAGTGACAAAAATAGCCAGTTCTGAGGCGGATATAACATCATTCAAATATAAAGGATAATTTGGATACTAATTTTGTCTCTTCAGATTATTTGTAAAATATGAATGTTAATGTTGCAATAGTCATCATTATCATGTAACTTGTGAAACGTAAAATACAACTGGTATTTTCTACCCACCCTATGGTGATACCGAAAATAAAGGATAAATTACCTAAGCTTGCCACTTCATTTTGTATCCATCAGTTCAACTGCTCCTGTGGAGCAAGTTACATTGGCAGATGCTCAAGGAATTTACTCCTCCGTGCCCAGGAGCACCTTCCAGTTTGGTTAACCAAAGGAGTTGTCAGAAATATCAACAGCTCAATACTAGCACACCTAATCGAAACAGGTCATACGGCGAGCATAGACCAGTCATTTAAAATAGTATTCTGTGTTAACAGCTATCTGCCAAAATCAGTTAGACCCAAAGTCCTAAAAACGGCAGAAGCGATAGCTATACGGATCAAGAGGCCAGAACTATACATACAGAAGAAGTACGTTCAACCCCTTCTCCTGTCATGGCCGACGCAAGGTCCATTAAACCATTCTCCAGTTTAATCGCACGACGATTTAAATTTAGTAATGCATATGTGTCTTTCCCTCTTCATATGTGTATTTGTATAATTTAGGTCTACCCTGTTCAAATACTACTCTGTTTGTTCACATAAATGCATATTTATAATAATAATAATAATAATAATAATAATAATAATTATTATTATTATTATTATTATTATTATTAATGTTATTATTGTTATTCATCAAGGTACACAGAATGAATTTAAATATCACTCTACTGTATATTACTAGTATGAAGTGGATTGAAAGTGTTGTAACGACCCCTCATTGTGTATACTTTATTCTTCAAGACTTTGTTTTGTTGTGACATTATGACCAATAAATATATTCGCCTTTGTGTAAATTCGATAAAGTAATGTAGGTGAAGTTCAAATCACAAATACAATGAGTTAATATAAACTTTCAATTCATCTAATAAGTAGTAAGAACTTTTTACTGAATGCAAAACCTGCGATATTACTGTAAATACAATTTACATAGTAAATGAGTAACCTTGTATGATGGAAATTCCGACTTGGAAATTCACCGAGGCGAATAAAATGACATGATAAATAACACATTTATAACAGGAGTCCTGTAAAGTCAGAGTGAAATTAACCAAATAAACAAGACTACATTTCATGGTTATATAGAATACTTGCAAAGGTTTTAGATTAACAATCATATGTCAAATCAAAACAAAGTAGGAAATATAAACTTGTAAAATAGTATCAGTGAATCATAGTTACACATGGATAAACTAATTACAGATGAGAGAGGAATGAAACAATACTATGACGTAAGATGTAGCTTGTTTACATGAAATAGTTTTTCCGGTACCTAGGTTGGGGACATTCTATCGTAACTGAATAATAAGTTGATAATCACATTCTATATGTCTAATGGTGCTAAATGAGCTTAGCGATTACAAGGTCAGTTGAAAGTTTCTCACTGACTAAAAATCCACAAATAGAGATTCTATATATGCTGATATAATTTGAAAACAAATTTGGAGCAATCAGAATAGAATGAAGAAGTGAGTTCTAAGTAAGCGTGGCACAATTATAAATATATAGAGCAAGTGTGATGAATTTTTACCTTCAATTATGAATCTTCCAATTAAAAAAATTTGTCGAATACATTGGATTCAAACCAAATTAGAGGAGTGAGTATAGACTGGTAAACAGAAAAATTACTTATCACAACAAGAGGTACATTTACAATATAAATGTAATAAGTATTAAATATAACAATTAAATAAAAATGGCTTGATCTTACAATATTCAGGCCATTCATTAGTACGTAGTAGACTAAATATTGTCGGAAATAGTAAGTCGAAAAATAGCAATGTGAAATATCTTGAGTGGGCATAAAAGTGTATTCATACATGCAAAATTCACATATAAAACAGTTAGATAAAGTATATTCAACGAGTGCAACTTGTCACTCGGTGATTCGTGAGCCAACTCCACTCACTCAAATAATGATGCACTTTGTTCAGTCCGAGCATTTATTATACTTCATATTATATACTGACATATATTTTTCTCTGTCTAACCCACCCTTCACCCTAGAAAGCGTTATCTAAATCTTCTTGTCATCCAGACTGCTTTTTACTTTATAGAGGTTGTTTGTATTAATTCTGCTGGATGGTCATTTGTTGAAACCAGTAAGATAGTGATGATACTTCATGTTACTTACTGATGATATTTCAAGGACCTATGGAAAATAGTAAGATGCAAAACAGACGCTTCTTATCGTTTATTATTCACGAGTATTTACAAAATAAGCCGAACGTATCGAACCAGTGATCTTATAATCTGACAGCAAACGCAATCCATAGGGACCATTTAATTAATTTTAATTGGTTAGAAACTGTGACGTCAGGTGATTTATGGTAAAACATGACGGATGCCTAGCTCAGCGACTGCACTACTAGTCTGAATGAAATATTATGATCTACATTGGGTTCTAGGTAATAAAACCATTTGTCACCACTACAGTGTCATAGTTCCCAATCTCTGTATATTTTATTTACCGATTATAAATTCAGTAGTATCTACATCAATGCTTAAATTTAGAGAAACCAAACAAAACATTGACCATTTTCTAAATTCGAATAAAGAAAAGGTAAAGAATGTAGTGGATAATCACAGGTGTTAAATAACTGATCTAAAATGTAAAGTATAGCGTTTACTTGATAACTGTGAACTACGTTGATTGATAAGTTTCAAACTCATTTTTCTAACTTCATTACGTATGGTCTGTTGTACATAGGAGATATTTTCCAAAAAATCTACATACATAATTTATAACACCATTTACTCATATAGGAAATAAGAAAAATGAACACTTTGATTCGCGGTCTATTTAGGTATGTTTAATAAACGAAAAATACTTCTACCTTGTTTATAATATCGTCATTAATTACTAGGGTCGTCAATTATTTAACAGATATAACAAAAAACTATAATAATCTGGGTTTACCTTAAGTGTAATAGAGTCTTTAGGTGTAGATGCATTATTCGCAAGTAGTTTTCTTCATTGATATAATACATTTAAATTGTCTATTCACACCCAGTTTCTCTTTGTAAGCTGATCCAATGAAACTCAATTATGCTGATTAAATGCAATGTTTTCTGGGTTTTGGCATCAAGTACAATGCTCAGTGTAAAAGAGCTTTTATTTTATCAAGGAATTAGTAAAATCTACTTATATTTAGTCATCGAAATCCCCAATTCGATAAATAATATGGCAAGACTATGAATGTGTATAAGTTGTAGGAGTTGCAAAAATGATAGAAAAGACTGCCTTAATTTACCACGGAAAAACGTCAAACTAAATACCGTGAATAAATTAAGACGTAAAAATGGCCAATTGACAATAGCACAATGTTTTTGCTTCATTAAGCAGGTGAAATAAGATTCAGTTTACTGTGCCTTTCTAAAGAATTGTAAGAAAAGTGTAAAATATTTATCCACGGTTGTGATGACACATACATTTATTGTTAACACTAAGGTCAGGCCTAATCCTAAACTTCTACTTATTCCTATTCCGAAACTTTAGTCTAAATTTGTACTTTTTGCGTTGTCCCATTATCAGGTAATCTTTTGCATTTTATTAAAACTTCCTAGGGAGAGATAGAATATGATGTCTTACTCTACTTTACAAGTTCTCTAATCACATACATAATTTCTAACCTAAGTGATATATATTTGTAAAATTCCAATGAGTAGAAATTAAAATTTCTGACATTTCGCGGCTTAGTGCAAGTCGTTTCTTCTAGTTTCATACATTTCCTATAGTAAATGACACATTCATTCACAACCTCCTCCTTAATTCAAATTATGGTATTACAGACGAATGTTTTACAAAGAATATATTAATTAAGTTAATAAACTAAAAATTATTGTAGTGTAGTGAAGCAATTTTGTGTTATTTGATGTGTTTTCTCATTGAATGAACTAGAATTAAAAGGAGAAGAATGTGTAATATGCAAAATGATAAAGCAACATATTACTATTAATAAACGCCATCATTAAAGATGATTTTGTTGATAAATCTGTTGAGAGCAACACCTATTACATGAAATGTCTGCGTCCTAGATAAATAAATATGGTTTCATGGTAAGGGATAAATGCATTACAAGTAATTGCTGCCATATTTATTGGTAATATTAAAATATGTAATGTTTCATCTACTACTATCGATTGTCTTCTTGTATTTTTGTTTATTTGCATTTACTACTTCTCAGTGGAATATATTTAATTTTCATAGAATATTCATTACTTTACCTGTAGTACCAAATACAATTTATAAAGTGACAAGAAGTAACATTGAACCTGTAGCGGTAAATAATCCCCAAAATAAATAGTTACATAGGTTTCGACATTGATGCTGACCATGTTTGTTTTAGCGGACACTACTAAGTTGAAGGCGCTCGGTCACGCATCACCACCAGATCTCGCCACGCCGTACCGAAACAAGCAACCCTCTCTAGTTTGCCAGCCTAGACGTTGCTATCCCATTGTCGCTCCATTCACGATCAAATATAACTTCTCTTCCATCCTCCATTGCCTTCTGATTTCTTCTCATTCGTAAGAGTGGGTTCAATCGTTAGAAGTTGCTCTGGTAATAATCCAAACGTAACTTGGTCACATACCGGGTGTAACTTCATTGGTGAGCCCGACGTGATCTGGACACGTTCATAACTGTGAGTTCGTTCCTGTTTGTCGTTTTTAACAGTATTTTTGGTGTGATTATAATTTTTTTGGCACGTTTTAATCGCATTTATTTTTATATTTTTATATATTGCATTTATAGCATGACTGATCAGACTCCTAAGTTCATTAAGATTAAAACTCCCACTCCCCCGAACTTCCAGCTCATTCCTTTCTGGACAGAAAACCTAGAAGCTTGGTTCTGCTAAGCAGAAGCCGAGTTTCGAGACCACGCTGTGACAGATCCACGTGTTCAATTCCTTGCCGTCGTAAGGTCACTTCCGCGTGAATTGAACAGGTACGTCACCCCTTTCTTTTTCAGCCCTGACTGCCTAGAACCTTATGACCAACTCAAAAGATCGATTCTCAAACGCGGAGACTTGTCCGATAGACAACGTCTTGATGAGTTGTTCCACACCATCGAGCTAGGTAGTGGTTCAGCAACGGAAATGTTGACGCGCATGCGAGAGGTAATTGGTCAACGCACCTTCGACGAAGGTCTTTTCCGTCAACTCTTCTTATCAAAACTGCCACAACAAGTGCAAGCAGTTCTGGTAACGTTTAATAACAACCCAGTAGATGAACTAGCCTCATATGCTGATCGAATTCTGGAGATCACCAGAACTCGCGACAATCAGGTTTATTCCATTACCGAAAAACCTCAGGCCACCGAAAACGAAGTAACGAAATTGTGTAATGCTCTTTCGCGTTTTCTTGACCTGAAGGAAAGACACCGACCGGACGATTCTCGTCGACGATGTACGTCACGGAGAAGGTCGTCGTCTCGACCTCGACGAAACGAAAATTCACATTGGTGTTGGTACCACAACACCTATGGAAAAAATTCCAAGAAGTGTAGAGACCCCTGTTGTTTCCCTAGACATAAACCGATTGTTGACGCATCGGGAAACTACCCCGCCGGCACGCGTTAGCGGCAACCGTAGCCGGTGGAAGCAGCCGCCTGTTATTTATCACTGATGTGATAACGAAGGTTTGCTACCTCGTCGATACTGGCGCAGAAGTTGTCGTTCTTCCTGCAGCTCCATCTGATCGCCACCATGAAGCTGCGTTCGATTTACAGGCAGCCGATGGAAAACATATAGCTGCGTATGGTAAACGATACGTCTACTTAAACGTGGGTTTACGAAAACCCATACACTGGATTTTTACTATCGCCGATGTGAAAATACCCATCATAGGCATGGATTTACTTAGCCACCACAACTTGCTTGTGGACCCTAGTAAAAAGAGATTAGTGGATAGTAACACAAATCTATACGTTGGTGGAACCGTGGCTACAGGTTGTAGCTTATGTCCTCTTCGTTTTAAACATTTAATTAACCCTTATTTTCAGCCGATACTCGACAAGTATCCAGATCTGAATAAGACGTCATCGAAATTATCATGTGTAACCAGCAATGTTACACATCACATCACGACTACAGGTCAACCTGTATTCTCCAAAGCATGCAGACTGGCGCCTGAAAAACTAAGGATTGCGAAAAACGAATTCGATCATATGATTGACTTGGGAATAATTCGACCTTCCAGTAGTCCATGGTCATCTCCATTACATATGGTCCCGAAGAAAGATAGCAATGACTGGCGTCCCACCGGTGATTACCGACGTCTTAACGCCCAAACTACGCCTGATCGTTACCCTTTACCGCATATCCACGATTTAACGGCCACTCTGAAGGGAATGACAATATTTTCAAAACTCGACTTGGTAAAGGCGTACAACCAAATACCGATGTCTGAAAATGATATCCCGAAAACCGCTATCGTAACTCCATTTGGCCTTTACGAATTCCTCCGAATGCCTTTTGGGTTGAGGAACGCAGCACAAACATTCCAACGCTTCATTGATGACGTGTTCCGCGGGCTTGACTATGTCCATGCATACGTCGACGACTGCTTGATAGCAAGTCCAGACGAGGTAACACATATGAAACATTTAGACACAGTCTTTAGTAGACTGCAACAATATGGAGTAACCATAAACATACAGAAATGCCAAATCGGAACAACCTCGTTGGACTTCCTGGGGCATACTATAAATGCGAATGGTATACAACCCCAAAAACACAAGGTGGCGGCTATTCTGGAATACCCGGAACCAACCACCATCAAGCAGTTGCGAGCTTTCAATGGATTGGTAAGTTTCTACAGACGGTTTATACCGAACTGTGCATCTGTCATAAAACCACTAACGGATCAGCTTCGTGGAAATAAAAAAGTGGTCACAATGGATGCAGACTCAAAGAAAGCCTTTACTGCGACTAAAGAAGCAATACCCAATGTGACTATGCTGGCACATCACAATACCGAAGCCCCTGTCAGCATCGCGGTTGACGCATCTGACTCAGCGATTGGCGCAGTTCTGCAACAATGGACTGACAAAGCTTGGCAACCTTTAGCATTTTTCTCAAGACGACTAAACGATACCGAATCAAGATACAGCACTTTTGGACGTGAACTGTTAGCAATGTACTGTGCTGTACGACATTTTCAACATTCCATCGAAGGCCGGGAATTTACAATATTCACTGACCATAAACCACTGACGTTTTCTATGAAGTCATCTTCAGATAAGTACTCTCCGCGAGAGTCGCGTCATCTAGACTACATTTCCCAGTTCTCTACTGATATACGACATATATCTGGAGCTAACAATGTAGTTGCCGACGCCTTATCACGAATACATGCCTTGAATCGTATCCACGGCATCGACCTTGTTGAACTAGCTCGACTTCAAAATGAAGACAATGATCTTCATCACGAGTTATCCACAACAACGCTTAAACTCCAAACAAAGACGATTGGAAAAGGTAAGAACGCTTTAATTTGTGATTATTCTACAGGTACAGCCCGTCCAATCGTTCCCAAGAGTTATCGACGAATCATCTTCGACACACTGCACAACCTCTCTCATCCTGGAGTTCGTGCTACGTCTAAACTAATTGCTCAGAGATTCTGCTGGCCAACGATGAATAAAGACATCAAAGAATGGGCACGCTCCTGTGTGGCATGTCAAAAGAGCAAAGTAATTCAGCACAAAAAATGTCCTCTAGGCACTTTTCCAACTCCCGACGCTCGATTCAACCACGTCCACCTTGATTTGGTAGGACCCTAACCAGAATCAAATGGATTTTCTTATCTTTTGACATGCGTGGACCGTTTTACACGCTGGCCAGAAGCGATTCCGTTAAAAGACATCACTACTGAAACGATTGCTCGTGCTTTCGTCGAACGATGGATAGCGAACTTTGGTTGTCCATCTACAATAACGACAGACCGTGGACGTCAGTTTGAATCTGGATTGTTCCACTCTCTGACAAAACTTCTTGGAGCGACGCGCTTCCGAACAACAGCCTACCATCCACAATCTAACGGTTTGGTAGAAAGATTTCATCGACAGCTGAGAGCATCACTTTCAGCTACAAACATGCCGCAGTGGACAGAGGCTTTGCCACTAGTCTTACTCGGCATCCGAAGCATGGTAAAAGAAGATGTCGGGTGCAGCGTGTCTAAACTAGTTTACGGAACGACTCTTCGATTACCAGGTGAGTTTGTGGAAACCGCTTCCACCTCAACAAACTTGGATATAAATTCTTACGTGAACCGGCTTACAAATGCTATGCGTTCAGTTAAGCCAGTTCAAACTCGACGACAATCGACAGACACTTTCATCCAACCCGCCTTAAAATATAGTACACACGTTTTTGTACGTCGTGACGCTCTACGCCGACCTCTTGATGCGACTTACGAAGGACCATACAAGGTTTTGAAACCTGAAATAAAGTACTATACGATCGATAAGAATGGACACGAAGAGAACGTCAGCATTGACCGCCTCAAAGCAGCTTACCTAGAAGGTAAACCCTTCGATGTCCAACTCGCCACAACACCGCCGAAACTCGACATGAGCAAAGTCGCCATGCCTCAAGCGGCAACTAACGAGCAAGTGGAAATTCAGAAGAGCTCCATAACGCCGAGAGCTACACGTTCTGGTAGAAATGTACGATTTCCAGAACACTTAAACGAATATTACGTCTATTAATTTTCTTTTCTAATTTTCCACTGTGTGTATTGTGAATATCTATATATACAAAATAAAAAAAATTGAATAAAAATGTTTTGTTTTTACTTTATGGTATGCATTTTTGTTTACACATTTTCGTATGTTTAAAAAAATATATATCAAAAAAAAATTTTTTTTATTTATTCATGTTAGCGTTGCCGACATTTTATGCGTTTTTGTAGCTGTATTTAGCCGCCAAATTGCTTTTAAATATATATACATATATATATATTAATGAAATGCATATATTTAAATTTTTTTTTCTTTTGGTTTTCCAGGACGCCTGGAAACGACCAGAAGAAAACGGAAGAGAACGATAACATTTTGTACATTTTTTTTTATGTAACGACACTCTAGCATAGGCACTGACGGCCAGAAGCTGCACAACATCCAAGCTATCAAAGGAACGTTTACCAATGCTTAACGCATTGGGTTTTATCCTTTGGCTGGTACGTCATAGGGTCCTCACGAACCCATTAGGGGGGGGGAGTGAGCTGTAGCGGTAAATAATCCCCAAAATAAATAGTTACATAGGTTTCGACATTGATGCTGGCCATGTTTGTTTTAGCGGACACTACTAAGTTGAAGGCGCTCGGTCACGCATCACCACCAGATCTCGCCACGCCGTACCGAAACAAGCAACCCTCTCTAGTTTGCCAGCCTAGACGTTGCTATCCCATTGTCGCTCCATTCACGATCAAATATAACTTCTCTTCCATCCTTCATTGCCTTCTGATTTCTTCTCATTCGTAAGAGTGGGTTCAATCGTTAGAAGTTGCTCTGGTAATAATCCAAACGTAACTTGGTCATATACCGGGTGTAACTTCAAACCTACTAAATGAATATCTCAAATATTAGTAAAAACATAAATATCTTATTTCTGGAAAACACGAGTAGTTAGAAATTACAGTTGTTATTAAAGACTGATGTTCACTTAATGAAAAATCACTTAACTCTTTATCTAGAAGGACAATACATGGGTTTTTAGATTTTAAAGCAGCTGAAAATATCAATTTATTTATATATCAAGTTAGTGGCACTTTAGATGGTACTTTTAGTAGCTATCGAATGAAATCAATTTCTCTTTCAACGAAATTTTTAGATGTAGCAAACGTAGATGAGTGGCATTTTTAGTAATATTGACTACTTATTTTCTTTAAAAGCAGGTTAACTAGATAAATATACTTATTATAAGACGACGCTAAGGACTTTATACGATCATTAGATTCACAATTACTTATTTCACAAAACAACGTTTCATTATATTTATCATAGATTCATCTATAGACAGGTGTAGTTTTGGTGACGAGATAAGTTAATTAAAACTTCTTTCTGTATTACACAGTTGATATAACTAGTCAACAGGTTTTGTCCTTTAATGTTATGATTCATAGTTTTCAGCAACAGTAATCGTCACACTGTAATCAAATCTAAAGAAATGTCTGCATATAATTAACCTGAAAATATGAAGTTACTACAAACAGCCAACTAAGTTATAGAAAATACATTCAGCCATTTATTAGTTAATTTTCTTACGAGGTTGACTAGTTTCAGTCCGTGACTAATCAGCGGGAAGATACAAGCTCAATCTAATTACATATACGCCCGTAGCACAAGTGTGGCTGTCTGGACACAGTAGCCTAGTGGTAAACGCGGTGGTGTTCGACATGAAACTGAGTGAGTTCGAATCCCAATGTAAACATCAACATTCGGATGCAGATACCTCCAGCCAATGAGTCCCGAGTAGGACAATACGCGTGTTATGAATTACGATTACCAGTCATAATCCAACTTAAACATTATTTTCTCTCTATTACAAGTTCCACTTTAATACATTACTAAGTTCATTAAACAATACGTAGTATTAACAACATAACTAAATCACTGTACTTACACACCACATCCTTTTCATTGTGTATATAATAATAGTAATAATGAGATAATTAATGCGATAAGAAAAAAAGGGTCCATTATTTTCAATATATCTACAATAATCCACCTCTTAATATTATTGTTTTATTTACTCTTTCAACAATATACTTAATACATATGTTTACAAGAAAACTTATTGTTTCGCCTTCTTGGTTATACTCATTCATTATTATTTATCATTTCGTAGTATTGTGTGTAGAAGTGTACATTGATGAAGCTACTTACACTTTGAAGAATATGACAATTTATATATTTACGAAAAACATCAAAGTAATTCACTATTCCTAGATATTTTTTCTCCATTAAAGAAATGCATTATTAAACAAAGAGAAAGAAAGAGGGATGAGATGAGAGGAGGTAAATTAATTAGAAATAATAAATCAATTTTGTATATTTTTAATACTTCTATTTCTTGCTACCTTCTGTCTTACGTATCTTTCTTTTTTAATTTATTTCTATCCAATATTTGTTACTATTATTCCAATTGTTTCGCTTAACATCAAATCATAATAATGAGTTTATGAAATAACAGAAAACCAGTATGCGTTAAAAGAAAATAGAATGATAAAAGGTCGGGGGGGAAGGGTAGAAAAAAATGAGAAGGGAGTAAAAAATGAAACAGCCCACTATATCTCCATATGTCTTCATTTAAAAAAAAACAACAAAGAAAACATGAAATATGAATTGTTGAAATATATATGAAGCGACACAAAGAAGGACTCTAAACTATGAAGGAAGGAATAATTCCTTCTTTTATGACTGTTAATAGATAAAATGGCGATGTACAAATGTCATGATGCATATAAGATATACACTTGTTTATAGATAAAACACAGTAATTAATCAACATTATCACAATGAAACAATGAGTAGAAATAATGAAGAAAAAATAAGCACATTATAAATTTATTTACTAATGAGATAAGTACATAGTTATTCTGTTTATATAAACATACAAGAGAAAATATACTCTAGTGAATGATGCCTATATGTGTAGGTAGGCATCATTACAAACGAATCAACAAATAACATCATGAAGACAATGATAATAGAGGAGATGGAGGGTTAGAGTAAAGTGAACAATAGAAAGAGAACGGAAGGTAATAACAGTAATAACACGATGAACGACAGGTTCAGTGACAATGATCTATGTGTTGAGAAACTAATTAATCATTCATTGTTTACTTTATGTTTATGCTGGATGTTAGTTGAATCAGTTAATTATATGTTTATTTGTTAACTTTTTTCACTTATTAATGAATGTAGGTATGCATAAATGCGTAGTTTATTGGTAAACCACAATAGATTTCAATGATATCGTTTCCTTTCCTAGCTTTAATAATATCATCATTGTCATTATCATCGGTGTTATCTTTTCTGTTTAACTTATCAAAAGGAAACTCATAACTAAGAGATGGGTCTGAAAGCTTTTATAAGTAAGTAACATAAAATTCATACCTAACCATATAAATCTTGATTAGTTATTAAATAAATACATTTGTTTAAAATAAGTTGTAAAGATTGTCATCAGCTTGTAGAACTTTGAGAATTAAGGAGCGCTGTACAGAACTTTACAGTAAAAACTACATCCAGCGACCATACCAAACACTTTTAGTAGTTGCTCAATATGTGTGTTACTTTTAGACCTCTAGATATGGCTTTAAATGTTCAAAGTTCTAACTTCCCTTACTTTAAAATATTACACAGTTGTCATTCATAGTCATTAGTAGATAATTGTTTCACTCCTTTCGTGATCGAAACACACCAATCGTGACTTCTCATTAGAATGTTGGTAGTCTATACCTATGTAAACCACTGGAGATGGTAAGATTGTAATCTAATTCCGAGGGGATTAGATCAATTTGAATAAAGATCATTTTTACTTTTAAGAATTTACCATCTTCAGTTAAAGTTATTAAATTAACTCCGTTTAATAGGAGAGTAAACTTTCCAATGTTATTTTGGTTTATCATTACAGAAGTTGAATAACATTCATACAACTGATTCTTAGTGGTTTGCTATCTACAGTCCGTTGATTAAAACAAATACAGTTAATGAAATCTTAAGTGGTTTTAAATACTAAAAATCATATAATCACTACTACAGTATAATGAATACATTTTGTATTCATATATTCCTTTTAGTTCACTATCAAATGGACTAAAGCAACACTGATAAGAAACACTAATGAATAGGCTTACTTCAGATATAATAATGGGGAGACTAGAAAATTCAGTGGTACCAAAAATATGGATACGCTGCGAAGACGATACTTTCATCATCGTCAAGAAGAACGAGTTAGAAAGTGTCTACAGTCTTAACGACAACATATTTGCCAACCTGAAATATACATTGGAAAAGAAGTTCAATAACAAATAACCATTCTTAGACATGCTTATCATCTGAACTAACTCAACAAAACCGATGTCATCAGTGGATAGTAATAATAATAATTTTCTCAATATCAGGAGCAAGCCATTTTTACAGACAAGGAGTTAAGGAGTTGATTATGAGACACCAAGTTCGCGATATATACTCCAGAGGTCAGGAAAATTAAAGTATACCTATCACGTGGAGAAATCTACTTAGTAACTGACATTCTTTCAAAATGAATGATTGCCAAAGAAATTTCACGTCAAAATGCTTTTTAAGAACGCTTGCAAAATCAAAATGAAAACCAACAAACGGGTTTTCCCACTACATATGAAAGATAAATTTGAAAATAATATCGGTCTCTTAGGAACATTAAGAGCAAGAGTCACTTACAGGTAAACGAAATTATATCTGCCGATTTCATTGAAATCATACGAAAAAACAGCCAAATATACCATGTTAAACACCACCAACTAGATATATTGCTCGAACTGCAAGAAATTTTAAGTCAGACAAAGCAACCTACTTCTACATTAACGTCCTTTGCATAACAAATGTTACTTTATATCTTCTCTCATATTAATGAATATAGACAATTATAGAAATCTGTCTGACTGCAAAAATGTTGTGATTTCTGACAGAAGAAGGAAAAAGACGTGAAAATAATTTTTTGAGGCTTAGTGCTCAAGTCAACTCCGCCTGGAATCCCCTAGGGTCACTGCCGGTCCTAAGCTCGGAAAAAGGAGGAGGGTTAGGCATGGAGTTAGCAACCCCATCCCGTAAAACAACAACCCTGCTTAGAAGAACGCTAACAAGTAGAAACCTTTATAACCATTTTCACTCTGCCCTGGGAGTTGGAAGGCCTGATATGACGCCTCATGGTGAAAGCCGAGTTTCTTCGGAAGCCATGAGGCCGATGCCCCTTCTGACAACAAGAGCAACAATTATTTTAGGTACATGGAATGTCCACACGATGTGGGGGACAGGGAGGACCATGCAATCAGCTGAAGAAATAAAAAGATACAACCTGAGGATACTTACTTACTTACTTACTTAATTACTTACTTACTTACTTACGCCCGTTACTCCTCACTGAGGAGCATAGGCCGCTCACCAGTGTTCTCCATTTAACTCTGTCCTGAGCAATCCTTTCCAGCTGTTTCCGGTTGCTGTTTATCTCTTTAATCTCTGCTTCCGATTCTCGACACAGTGTGTTCTTTGGCCTTCCTCTTTTCTGTTTCCCAACAGGATTCCATGTTAATGCCTGTCTCGTGATGCAGTCTGATGGTTTCCGCAATGTATGTCCTATCCATTTCCAACGTCTTTTCCTAATTTCCTCTTCGGATGGAAGTTTGTTTGTCCTCTTCCTGTCTTCCTGTACCCTTCTGATGACGTTTGCAGCAATTCTCCACGCTTCAGCTCCATACAGCAGAAGTGTCTTGACGTTCGAATTGAAGAGTCTGAGGTTCGTTGATATTTGTTTTGAGTCCCATATGTTTTTCAACCGTAGGAATGTTGCCCTTACTTTGCCAATCCTTGTCATTGCATCTGCATCGGACCCTCCTTGTTCATCGATGATGCTCCCCAGATATGTGAAAGTATTCACTTCTTCCAGAGTTTCGCCATCAAGTTGAATTGGGTTGGTGCTCCTTGTGTTGTATTTGAGAATCTCGGTCTTTCCCTTGTGTATGTTCAGGCCTACTGATGCTGAGGTTGCTGCTACACTGGTTGTCTGTCTCCCAGTCCTTATCGTCCCATGATTTCTTCATATCCGGTGTTGTCCATTCCGACTTTGGCGTTTAGGTCCCCCATCAGGATTGTCAGGTTCTTTTCTCGACACTTTGCTATAATTGATTGAAGTCTATCATAAAACTGATCTTTGTCTTCGTGGTTGCCGTCGTTGGTTGGTGCATAGCATTGGATAATATTCATTGTAATCCTCTTCTTCATTGTTTTGAAAGATGCTTAGATGATCCTGGGTCCATGTGGTTCCCATCTCACAAGTGCATTAAGAGATTTTTTTGGACAGCATCAGAGCAACTCCTTGCGAGTGAGGAGCATTTTCCTCTTCGTGGCCGGAGTATAGCAGCATCTCTCCCGAAGCCAATGTTTTCTGTCCAGCTTGAGTCTAATGGGTTTCGCTGATTCCGAGTATTGTCAAGTTGTATCTCCTCATTTCTACAGCTATTTGATTTGTCTTCCCGCCCCCCTACATTGTTCGAACATTCTATGTACATATAAAAATATTTGCTCTGGTTGTTAGAAGAGGGGGCATCGGCCTCATGACTTCCGAAGAATTTCGACTTTCATCATGAGGCGTCATAAACACTCCTTCCAATCCCAGAGCAGAGTTCAAATGGTTTAGTTTGTTTAATCTGGTTTGCGTCTTTTTAGCATGCTTGTGTTTTACGGGATGGGAATGCTAGCCCCATGTCCAACCCTCCTCATTTACCCGGGCTTGGGACCGGCAGTAACCCTAGGAGAGCTACAGGCGGAGTTCTGAAATACTTGGAATAGATGATACGCATTGGTTGCAAGCTGGACAGCTGAAAATCTCCGTTTTGCTCCACTATACAAATCTTACCTACAAATCTAGTCTTTTGGAATAGCCGCGGGCTGGGAAGAACAAGTTGTGGTATCCGACAAAAGTACAAGTATCTGAGGTAGCGTCCGCAGTTAATCATATCGAGAATCGGAGAGATCAGGCAAATAATTTGGCTACCCTGGGGATCGTAACGCAAACCGTATTAAGTCCATAAGAACTCACGCGTATTTTGTCTCATCTGACCAGGGAAACATAACAGTCGGCGTCATAACAGTACTCTGGACAAGATCTAAGAGAGAAGGAGCATAAAGATAGCGATCAATAACAGCCTGACAAGAACAGAGAAAGCCAAGGCACAGGTCGAATACACCGAAGTCAACAAGCAAGTGAAGAGGAGCATCAGGTCGGATAAACGGAAATTTGTTGAGGACCTAGCAATGACAGCAGAAAAAGCTGCCAGAGAGGGAAATATGAGGCTGTTATACGGTACGACGGAGAAACTATCTGGGAAATTCAATAAGCCAGAACGGCCAATCAAGAACAAGGCTGGCAAACCAATCACTGGAGTGCACGAACAACGAAACAGATGGGTAGAACACCTCCAAGAACTCTTGAATAGACCAGCCCCACCGAACCCACCAGTCATCGAAGCAGCAGCCACGGATCTCCCTATAAGCACCGATCCGCCAACAGTCAAAGAAATCAAAATGGCCATCCGATAAATCAAAAGTGGTAAGTCAGAAGGACCAGACAACATGCCAGCGGAGGCACTGAAGACACATATGGAAGCAATTTCAAAGGTACTCCACATTTTCTTCAGGAAGATTTGGGATGAAGAACAAGTTCCAGTAGACTGGAAAGAATAGTACCTCATCAAGATACCAAAGAAAGGCGATCTCAACAATTGTGAGAACTGCAGAGGCATCACTCTACTTTCAATACCAATAAACGTCTTCAACGGAGTGTTATTGAACAGAATAAAGGACCCAGTCGACGGCCAACTCCTAGATCAACAGGCCAGATTTCGTAAAGATCGTTCATGTACCGATCAAATCGCTACTCTACGGTTCATCGTTGAACAATCAATTGAATGGAATTCACCACTTTACATCAACTTCCTCGACTACGAGAAAGCATTCGACAGCGTGGATAGGAGAATATTATGGAGCTTTCTACGACATTATGGCGTACCAGAAAAGATAGTCAACATATTACGGAATTCTTACGACGACTACATTGTAAAATCGTGCATGGAGGTCAGCTCACAGATTCATTCGAAGTGAAGACCGGTGTCAGACAAGTCTGCATACTCTCACCCTTCCTCATCCTACTGGTGGTTGACTGGATCATGAAGACTGCAACATCTCAAGACACTCTTGGGATACAATCGACAACATCGATGTAACTAGATGACTTGGACTTTGCAGCTGACCTAGCTCTTCTATCCCACACACAGCATCAAATGTAGTTAAAGACGAACAATATAGCAGCAGCCTCAGCAGTAGTAGGCCTTAACATACACAAAGGTAAAAGCAATATCCTTCGATACAAAACAATGAACACTAACCCAATTACACTTGACGGGGAAATTCTGGAAGATGTCGAAACCTTTACATATTTAGGCATCATAATCGACAAACAAGGAGGGTTTGATTCGGATGTAAAGGCATGGATTGGCAAGGTATGAGCAGCATTTCTAACACTGTAAAACAACCGGAACTTAAACCAACCGTCAGCCAACATTAAAGTCAAAGTTTTCAATACAAATGTGAAGACAGTTCTGTTGTATGGAGCTGAAACTTGAAGAACTATGCAAAGTATCCTTCAGAAGATGCAAGTATTTCTAGACAACTGTTTGAGCAAGATTTTTCGGATTCGTTGGCCGGATACCATGAACAACAACTTTCTGTGGCAGAGAACTAATCAACTTCAGCCGAGGGTGATAATGGGATTTACTATGTGAAACATTTTAATTAGACACTCAATAATGAATAGGAATAACTTGTTTCATAAAATAATTATTGTATAGACTTAAATCTGAAGGATATTTTAGTTGGATTGTGATTGGTAAGCGGAATCCAGTTTGCACGTTTCATCCTAATTGGGACTCTTCGGCCTGATATTCCTGCATCCCAATTTTGATGCTTACACTGGGACCGTCTGGACACAGTAGTCTAGCGATGAACGTGGTGGTGTTTGGGACGAAGCGAACTGAGTTCGAATCCCAGTGTGATCATCAAGATTAGGATGTAGATGCATCCAGCCAATGAGTCCCAAATAGGACGGAACGTGCGTCCTGGATCCCACTTGCCAGTCACAATCTAACTTAAACATCACTTGTGTACTATCGCTATATCGAGGCAATCCGCTTAGGATGCACATATGGCAACAGAGATTGACCAGTTTCAATCCATTATAAATCAACGGGAAAATACATGCTTTTCCTAATGAAATCAGAAGAGTTGAGAAAGCGTAATTAATGATCAGAAAAAAACAACTGTATATAACTCTCTATCCACTAAACTTTTAAATACTTCGATCTTCTGTTAAACTTAAAATTTCGCATACATTTTATGACAACGAAAACTCAGATGTTCTAACTTCGAATCTAACCTGTCTATTCTGATTTCTAGAATTGTCGATCTACTGATGATCGCCTTGTAATCATATCCAATGACTGCATTAGATTTAAATGTAAAATCTATCAATGTTCATGTAATAACAATTAATTCTATGGTTAAATGAATTAATAGGTTGTATATTGAACACTTTGAATTAATCAGTTTTTCAATGTTGAATAAGGGAAAAACATTATTACTTAAAAAGATTTTACACTAAGTACAAGTGAATAATGAAATAGATCTTGTGAAAAAAAGTAAGAAATAATTTCTTTTCTATATACTAAACGTTTGAAAGATAACAGTGTAGTATTTAAATGCATATTCAATTCTTTATTAACTATACATGCTACAATGACGGATACTCTTTTCTATTAATTATTTTATATTGATATTCACTAAACTTATTTTAACTATTATGAAATTTAGGTATTTAAAATAAATTACTATTTTTGTTTGTAAGTAGTATATGTTTTGTTACATTATTCAAAAGTAATTTACTAAGAAATAATTACTTATTGTTTTCGGATTATATGTAGTTAATCAAATAAATGCAATTCCATTCTAATGACTACTTATTGCAATATGCCTATATGTATACATACCTATATGATTTAATTTTTATTATTTAATTTTTAAGAAGAAAGAGGTATAAATCGTAGCATACTGATAATCCAGGTAGGATAGAGAAAATAACTTCAGAATTTTAGACTTAAGTTCAAAGGTGGAATGTTGATTTTTGACTGTGTATTGGAAGGGTATTTGACATAGCTAACAACAGTATAAGACCTCGCCTAAATTTGATGCTACCTGGAAAATATGGCGTGAAAATATAAGTAACTGTTATGATAGAAAAAGTTGATTGACTTATTGGAAGCCAATTGGGTGTGCTTAGTCGATAAATGCGCATCTTCCTATGCCCGCTCGGTCCTAAGCCGAAGATAGAAGAACACAAGCCGATAGACCAACCAGGCAAAATAATACCATATTCCACACATTCCTTGTACATACATCAAAAGCAGACAGCACAGCAAACCAATTAGGAATCTAACGTTAATACAGAACAAAGAAGATAGTAGTAGTAAACAAGGACAACTTGTACACAGCCAATTAACTGTAATTCATAGTAACAAACAACATACTAAGAGTAAATATACTAAACTGGAGAATAAGGTAAAAAGAACGTAACAATCATGGAAATGTAATGTTTACACTACTCACAACTAAAATAACTGAAATAGTCCTCCAAAACACAATTCTAAAAGTTTGTTACTCTTCTTTAATCGCCCAACATAACAGTAACAATCTGGTGTCTAGCATTTTCATCAATTTTTTATACCACGTACGTGCATTGAGTAAAATAGTAATCTGTGGAGAGACGATTCCAGAAATTGTATTTCTAGTCTGCAGGACATATGTACACAATGGATTATGCAAAGTAAAACGGAATCAAATATTTTTATTTATTCATTGTGTAGTAGGCATATTAGAATCAGGCATCGCTAAGTGTATGCACCAATAAAAATCTCGGTAGTATAAAGTTGCATAAAGTACTGTCTGCAACCACATACTGCTATGAAAAGTAAATGATAACTTTATTCTTCATGAATTTATTCTTCTTTTGAATGCATTACAGTCTAAACACTGAAGAATATATGATTAACCAGGGTAAGTGCAGTAACTACGTCAATCCGTTTAAGCCTATTATTCTGAAAATAAATTCTTCATTTGTTTCATTTTTTAGTAATAACAATAATGTGTTCCTCGTGGTAATTTTAGAGCATACCATATAATTTGCTAGGCCTAGAGTCAATGATTTCAATCTTATGCACTCACCATGGGGACTGAAATATCCTTGACCTAATTCCCAGTGGAATCGTTAATCATTGATATATTCCATGCGTAATTACCAATAATTTTGCATACATCGACAGTATTCGATCGCCTTGAACTCTCCAAAACTGCAAGTTAGAAGACAGGAAGAATTGTGTATTCCAGTGAGTGTCATGTGTGTACAAAATACCCGGGTATTTATAGTCTCCGGCGAAAAGAAAGCACCACAAAAATTTTTTTAATCCAAAAGCAAGAGGTTTTAGCTATGTCAAGATTCTGGAAAATTTTATTGGACGACCAGTGGACTGAATGTCTTCAGTTCCTTCATGGCTACTGATGGTCCAGTTAACTGGGAATTATCCCAACGACACCGGATTTTTGATTTATTAAGACTGCTTAACTATAATCATTTCGAGATGTAATCTGATTTACAATTAGACAAAAGATACTCTGAAACTAGGTATCACTCTCTCTGGCACTCGTCATCAATACACACCTTCAATGTCTGAGGAATGCAGTACTCCGTGAAGAATTTGACCATGACTAACTGAGTTCTACAGTCTTATATCGTCACCACTAAGCCATCCATGCTGAAACTAACCTCCTATAATCATTTCTCGGTCCCAAACTACAATTTTATGTATAGTTGAAAATATATACTTTATCTATATTGATTGATATCATAATTGTAATGTATTGCGTACTTTACCAACATATATGGTATCATTTTTTACATAATTTTACTTCGCTTATAATTAATCTTATTGAAAATTAATTAATGAACTTATTTATATCAATTTAATGAATTTTATGATTGTCAAGACCTATATCCAAGACTATTTCATTTATAATAACTAATAATCAAAAAACGTCTATTACGACTGAAAACATAACATCAACATGAAGCATACACTACATCACACAATCTTCAATTATACACATAAATTTCTATTTTTATATTACCTATTTAATACTTACATCTATTAGTATCATTGATTATGTTCATTTGAATAAAGCATAAACATAAATAAAAATAAGGTACTTGCACAAAAATATAAATAACAAAATAATACATATAATTTCAATGGTAATTTTATGAACTGATAATGTTAATAGAATTATAAAATTAAAAGAAAGATAGAGGAGAGGATGAGGGGGGGAGGAGGGGAAGGTCAACTGGAATTGATAATTCATAATATGAGAGAGAAAAAAGATACAAACAATTTTTCTTGTCCGCATAACATCAAAGTGTTATGCATATCGTTTTTTTATTCAATTCAGTTTATCTCACATCATAATTACAATTACAATAATATTAATAATGAAAGTAATCAAGAAAATATTTAATACTGAAGAAAATAATTTTTACTGAGTTTTACCGTTGTTAACTTATTGTCCATTTTCGTTGATAACTTTGTCTTGGTAAGAGTTTTCCAGTACATACATATGTATCTATGTATACAGAAAAATAATAACAAAAAACAACGCACATGCACTCATTGTTATGATAAATATCATCTACCCTATTTCATTTCCCACCATTGACACGCCTAATTTACTAATTTTAATGTGCATTCAATTTTGTAATCCATCAGAAATTAACACTAATGAAATTGTTTAATTTAATTTTGATGGCACGAATTGATCTGAATCAGACAACCATTGATCACCTGGAAGCACTGGACAGCTGTTTCGTCCTAGTATGGGACTCCTCAGCAGTGCGCATCCACGACCCCGTCAGGGATCGAACCCAGGACCTTCTGGTTCCGCGCACGAACGCTTTACCATTGGACCACTGAGTCGGTTCCCAACGGTTGATATTTCCAATTCAGCCAATTCGTGATGAAATTATACTAATGAAATTATACAATATTTATACATTAAATGGTTAGTATTATTATTATTGTTTCTATATTACTTTAACTAATATTAATAGTAGTGCAAATGTTGTCAATGAACAATAACAAAGATTAAAACCAAATAAAAGAAAAAATTAAAAAAAAAACAATTATGCGCAGGCGACAAAATCTACCTTCCTTTAGATGATGGCAAATTCACCTTTTAATTGTCTCCAATCTAACGGAAACAAGCGGAACTATCATTTCTTCTCTATCCACCCCTCCCATTACTGTAACATTCTATATACCATGAATACCATATAGAGGTTTTTTTATTTGTCAGTTAGATAGATAGATAGATTAGAGCACTTCTCTTATACAGAACAACAACACAAGCAAATTACAATGGATGTAGTATGTCGAATTCCGAAACAACTGCTTTGATCTTTTTTTACTCATAAGCAATTAGCATAAATATAAATTTAAAATTTGGTTATTTCCTACTTTTAATACCAACATTACAATATTCTTTTATTTTTATTATGTATGTATTCCTTAGGTAAGAGTGGTAGGCTCGATTTTTGTTAATTACAAACATAAAAATAATTGTCGACAACATTCAGTATTGTGAGCGTGGTGTAGATTGATAAGCATAGTCAAGTTTATGGATAAAAACTGTTTTAATGAAATGAGTTACAAAGTGATATTCGTCATTGTTAATTATTTTCATTCGGTTACTATACTATGAGTGTATCTAATGTAGGTTGATACTCTGAAAAAAGGGCATTTCTCTAATGACAAATAAGTGATTTCAGATTTTTATTTATTTTCCCATAGTAGGTACAGTCCATGCAGTAAATACCATAATGTCAATTTTAAAGCAAAGTTTCAATATTCAATCGAATAAATCTTTACATTCACTGATGATCTCACTTAAGGAGAACATTTAGCTAGCAAGTATGTTCTATAGATAGTATATATATATATATATATATATATATATATATATATATATATATATATATATATATATATATATATATATATATGAAATCTATCAAAGTACCGAATGGAATGGGATAAGTAGTTTGGCTGACATTAAATACAGAATGCTAAAATAAACCAAATTATGATACTAAATCTGTTGTTTTTTATGATTTCAATGCTTCAATTGAAAATCGTTAGTTGTCATTCTAAAGACCATCATCATTTGATCGCGAACCATTCATTCTCATCCCAGACAAGATTAACGTAATAAGATCTTAATCGGTTGAGCGCTAATTCTGATGACTCACTTCTTTTTGAATTGTATACTACTGATACTGTCTAAGATGACAATGGAAGCTCGAGACTTCCGAAATTCTTCTCCTGAACTACAAATCTTCATCTTGTCATAATCTGTAGTCAGTGACCTGCTTTCTGATATTTACCATACAGCATTTACACTTTCTCTAAGGAATTTGTGTCCGTGATCATCTGCATCCATTCATTATATATCACTTAACTATTATTTAGTATACATGTGTACGTAAAGATTGTTCATTTTGTCCAGTGTAACGTTAGCCACAATTGATTTGGCACATTATGTGGACTATTATAAAAGAGAGAAAAGATTATGTGGATAGGTAATATACTTCTTGTGATCGAGTGTTGTGCTTAAAAATCTGACTAACTAGTGCATCATGTGACTGTAAACGGGCGCCAGAATACAAAATAGCTGGTAATCAAATATGAATCATCTCATATAATAAAAAATAACAAACAGAAAATCATAAGCAAAATAACGTGATCGAAATTCATTAAATTTATCAATGATTGTTAGACATCGAAGTGATAGGTTATTCGTTTACCTATGAAATTAAGACATGGATATCGAACTTACTCATGGATCACTATGTTATAACAGATACAACATTCATCTTCTTCTATTGTTATCTTTTTGTCAATAAAAATTGAAATGAAGTGCTTTTGTCTAATTTTATTCAATTTGAATTCTGAATAGCTTAAAAATTATTGTAGAGATTCCAGAGATCCTTCTTATATTTCGTTTTATTAAAAAAGAAGATAAAGTAATAGTAAATTCGTCAGTTATCAAGCAGAAATTCCTGGGATATCATTACCTCCCAACAAACATGGATGCATTATCACACCTTGGTTGTATATACTTAGTCTAAATGAACTTTTTAAGAACCTGAATACTTCCACTGCCGCAATATGTGGCGCTAAGGTTTATCACTGTAGTTCTGATTCACCGCTGCTTCACCCTTTGCATCGCTTGCATCAAGCAGTAAAGAATGAAACGTAAATTTGTGAGTGAATGAATGAACAAATGGTGAATTGATCACTTCAGTGCCGATGCACAAATTTATAGACTGCAACCTGAGGGATCAATCTCCCTATGTTTAGCCTATAGAGTTACCGCTTACATCAATCCCGCAGCAGTGGTGACCACAACAACAATCTATATATGTACAAGGCAAGTCCACTTGAAGAAACGAAAAGATATAACCTGAATATACTTGGCATTATTAAAATTCATTGGCTACAGATTAGCTCAGACGTAATTACTGTTGCACTCTGGCCATGAAGATGAAAATACCTTGCATACACAAGGGGTAGTACTGTCGTTGTCCTAATAAGTATGGGTTGCTATCATGGAATGGGAGTCTTGGAGACCCAATATCGTAATATCTTCCTTCTAGACAAAGAAGATTATTAAAATGAATTTGATCCAATGCTATACTCCTAATTACGATGACAATGAAAATGATGAAGACCCGTTTTAGTCTAGTCTGCACAGGCGACGACCTGATCATTTTGATAGGAGACCAAAACGCATAGCTGGGCAGCGTCATCAAACAAGAAGGATCAGATGCAGATGTAAAGGTACGGATAGGCAAGGCAAAGGCCGTATTCCTACGATTGGACAACACCCGGAACTCAAACCAGCCAACACCAAAGTCACAATATTCAATACAAATGAGAAAACATTTCTATTGTATTGAGCTGAAACGTGCACAGAGAACTACGAAAATTCATCATTAAAAAGATACAGGAATTTATAAACAACTGCTACTCAGGATACTTCGAGTTTAATGGTTAGGCGCCACCACAA
>JALJAT010000009.1:220158-253574 GCA_034768735.1 Schistosoma mekongi
AAAACGACTCATCTGACATGACCAAAGAACCGACACCCACGCAGCGTTAGACTTTAGCTATCCCGGAATGTGCTTGAACCAAAATACATATTCGTGCCGTTTCAGATAAGTAAAGAAACAATGATAGCAGTGGTATTATAGTACCTACTTTCTTGTAAATTTTTCAAAATTTATTGTCATTATAAAATAAAACAACAATAACTAACTGTTTAAACTGTCAATATTTTCTAGTAATTTATTTTAAAAAAAGGGAAGAAAAAGAAAGGGGGGGAATTTCATAGAAGTAATACACTGCTTGTTTTAATGGCGGAATATTCCAAGCATGATCCATACTAACGCACACATCTGATACAAATGTCACTATATGAATATATATATTTGATTGCAACAAAAATTACTTGACTTAGATTCTAGTTCTCTATTCGGTCCTACAGTCTTACTGAATAAACACCTAGGAGGAGGTGAAAATGATATGATAATTAAATGTTATATCAAAAAGAAATAATTTGATGTCAAAATAGATCATTTATTCTACTTATATTCGTGAGTATTGCAACACTGTCGACTTTATTTGACTATGGATTATAAGTTGCCATGACATAAACATCAATCTAAAATTGTCAAACAGTAAGTTAAAATATACCTTATCAATATAATAGGCATTCATAACACGTCTATTATTGTCACTGTCGTTGTTATCAGAAAATATCTTTAGAGTGTTACTTGTCACTGGTGTCTTGTAAAATTTTGAAAATTACAAAAATATGAAATAGTTAATGGATTCTACGCTAAACTAAATGTTTACTCTGATCAAATTAGATACTGTCGCTTGGGTTTTGAATAACACTGACCAACTAGCTGAAGGAAATTGTATAATAGAAAGAAAATTTTAATAAAACACATTCACATTACTCACGACTGGATTGGAGCTATAAGATTGAGTGAGGTTAATTCCACAACCGCCAACAGAGATGTATCCATGAGATAAGAAATCATATAGATGGTTTTCGATAAGTTAGCTGAACCTATAATTTAGTAAGATACCGAAATGCTTAACTAGGTAATTAAATTTTAGAAAACCCTGTGCCTATTAAAACAGCATGAATTTTAATCCTTTGTTTTAAAAAGACAGTAAATCTGGTCATTACGTCATAATGTTAGCTGTTACTCAGCCAAGTAAATAATGTGTAGTGCTTTGATTATAAGTTTCCTAACGAATGCTTTGGATCAAAACTCTTATGTATAGCCTAGATTTAGCTAACCTCTCCAGTAGAATCATATATTATATAATGTTATATGAGTAATGTCATGCGTAACATTTTTCATGTTTGGTTTGCCGCATTTGGCAGTTTTTCCGATTATTTATTAAGCTGGTTAGGTCTAATCAGTGATGATGTCATTTTGTGTGCTTGATATTTTTGGCTGTCATTGTTGGTTATGAATCTGCCAAAGTAACGCAGCCTGACATAGTGGGTACAAAAATTACAAACAGTCTTAGAGTAAAATGCTTAAGTGTGATTCTTTGCCAAAAAATTATACCATAATACGCCATGTTCACCCATTAAATAAAAGTAAAACTGGTTGTACATTTTAGATGCAACACACCGGTCAAACATTTGAATAAAATGAATCTAGGGTGCGCACTACTTAAGAGTTCCACAGTCGAACGAAACGGTTGTCCAGACCTTCATCGTTTCCACTGGAACTCTGCCAACATCAATCTACGACGTAAACAACCAATTAAAAATACCAATCTCCACAAAATAACCACATTGATCCAATTAAAATAAGTATGTAAATAATCTCGCCGAATGAAATTAATGAAAAAGCCAACGTTTCCTTCAGTAAACCGATCCCAGCTTCTTCGAAAAAATATAGCCGAAATTCAAAATCATCAAGTACAGGTGTAAATAAAAGTTGGAATGTCAACATGATTTTCCAACATTATGAGGAGTATCAATGTATTACATGAGTTACTTTAAGTGAACCGTTGCTCAGAATGTTGTGAATGAAGAAGGGTGTGTTTATGTGCGTAGTTCAAATGTTGAAGAAACCATTTGTGTACAAACTTAGCCCTATGTAAATGCTATGATTACGGTGAGGTATAAATAATCTGAAGATTGAATTGTCAAATCATGTCAGTTTTTATGTTTGTTCTTTATTCACGAATGTTCCCACTAATACGCCAGTAGATATTATATATCACTACTTACATTTGGACAGTAACTAAAAGCTACTTTACCCTTTGGATTCTCCTGAAATTATTAAATGCTTGAATTTGTGCTTTCATTCAACGATGTTCAAGTTTCGAGGCAATCTCTACAGGCAAACAGGTGTCGGGATGAGATTGCCAGTGTCTCCCTCCCAATAGTTTCAAACTTATTTATGCATTCACTGAAAACCGGTGCACTCTCAAAATGGGCCTCTCCACTTAAACTCGAACTACGGTACGTAGATGGTACTTTAATTAATACGAAACAAGATGCATTAGATGAAATTTTTGAAAATGCCAACAATATCCATAGTAAAATGAAATCCAAGCAATGAATGTAATGAGTTATACGTAGGAGAAGCATCACGACGGTTGAATGCGGCGGTGAAGGAACATATAATATGTTTAAATTATATCCCTAAATCCACAGAAGATATAAGAAAAGTCAGTAGTGACATTACAATCAGTGGAAACGAGACACAGTATTAATTGTGCTGCGACAAAAATCCATGAAAAACGTTTTGGTTTCAACAAAAGATGAATGACTGCCGTAACCCTAAATATTTGGCCATATCTTTATAATATAAACAGACGAGGTGGAATACTGTTGGCTAAACCATAGTAACTAATGATTAATAAAGAAATTCAGATATAGTCTGCTACTGCAACATCCTATTACTACCTAATACTATGATCTACATAGGACAGCAGTATTAGGTTTACCGCCGCTGACCGGCCATGTTAAGTGTACATCATATATATATTTATTTACTGTGTTTAAAATTATTTAGATGAACTACACAATCGAATTAAGCTACATGTAACAAAACCTACATCCACCCTTCGGCTAATTATTATCATTAAATCCAATTACTCCTACTTAGTCTAAAATGTAAATGATATGACAATTCAATCTTCAGATTATTTATACCTCACCGTAATCATAGCATTTACATAGGGCTAAGTTTGTACACAAATGGTTTCTTCAACATTTGAACTACGCACATAAACACACCCTTCTTCATTCACAACATTCTGAGCAACGGTTCACTTAAAGTAACTCATGTAATACATTGATACTCCTCATAATGTTGGAAAATCATGTTGACATTCCAACTTTTATTTACACCTGTACTTGATGATTTTGAATTTCGGCTATATTTTTTCGAAGAAGCTGGGATCGGTTTACTGAAGGAAACGTTGGCTTTTTCATTAATTTCATTCGGTGAGATTATTCACATACTTATTTTATTTAACTATCGTGTATAAACTCGGAGCCCACTTTTTGTGAATTTATTTGTTTTTTTGGATGAAAATTCCTGTAGGGCAATTACTAAACGTTTAAAACGCTGTGTTGAACTCAAGGCCTATTTGATGAATTTTTTAAATCTATCAATCAACTGATTTCTGATAACAAGCATTAGATAAATGGATTTCATAGGATAGACTCTATCTAGGTATAACACAATATACTTTTCTCAATATAGGCCAGTTATTAATGAAGCCTATATAAATGTATTCAGTTGCTAGATTTTTTGTACATACTTGACTGCATATACCAGCAAAAATTTCAGTCTATTCAAATGGTTCATCAAACAAATGTGAGTCAAAAACTAACTTCTTATTTAAGTTGGATTGTGACTGGTAAGCGGAATCCAGGAGGCGCGTTTCGTCCTATTTGGGACTCGTCGGCTGTGTACCTACATCCTAATGTTGATATTCACGCTGGGATTCCAACTCATATCGGTTCGTGCCAGACGACACTACGTTCACCACTAGGCTACTATGTCCAGACAGTCACACTCGTGCAACGGGTATATATGTAATTAGGTTGGGCTTGTATCTTACCGTTGATTAGTGATAAATCGCAAAGAGGACGAAACACGCATCCTGAATTCCGCTTTCTAGTCACAATCCAACTTAAACATTAATTGTAAGCCACCTCTATTTGAAGGCGATCCCGTTGGGATGCACATAGAGTAACAGAGACTGACCAGTTTCATTCCATCACTAATCAAAGGGAAGATACAGGTGCAACCTAATTTCTTATTTGTATACTTATTAAATGTGTACTATGGATGTTAATAATCTATGTTCATTGTAGTTGACCGATTTACTTTAGAATCGAGTATTATCATCTATGCTTATAAGATTCAATAAGCATGAATATATTTTTCATTCCTCTGTAAAGGCTGTTTTCTTTATTATGAATTAAAAAATAATGTACATCAAAAAGTGCAGCATACAACTGTATGCCTTGTAAAAATACAAAACAAAACTTGTTTTGTAAATAACCTTCCAATTTTTTGCCAATTCAGACTAAAATATCACGACTGAATAGTGTTCCACTTGAATCAATAAATGCAAACCAGGAGTTAGTTCAAACTGTACAACCATTTACCAGCAGGAAGTTTAAGACAACCGTTTCTACCTAGTATCGGATGACTGGGCAGTGTGAATATATGACCTCACCAAAGGTAGAACCCAAGAACCTCAAGCTTCACTGCAGACCTTCTTTCATTAGACCACTGAGTAGGCTCTCGACGGCTGTTATTTTTAACTCAGTCAGTTCGTGATATGCTTACGCGGCCTCATTCATTGATATCGGTAGGTAATTGCCTCACACTTAAAACCCTTGAACTTCACTCATTAGAACTCTAGGATATCAGCTCACATATGACTAACTTCTTGAGACAAGTCCTAAAGTTCTAGTGAGAAGGCGTGGTCAATGGAATTCTGGGATTTCAGGTAAGAGTCAGTTACTCATCGGTGTTAATGAATGATGTCGGGCAAGTATATCGTGAACTGACTGAAACAGAAATATCGATCACAGGCAACCGACTCGGTGGTCTAATTGTAAAGCGTTAGTCGAGGAGCCAGAAGGTCCTGGGTTCCATCCCTTGTGAGGTCATGGAAGCTCACTGCTAAACCTTCCCAGACTAGGACTAAACGGTGATCCTGCGTTTCCTGGTGGTAAAGTGTTGCACAATTCGGACTAATTCGTGATATCTAATTAAAAATTAAACAATCTCCACAACACTCAGTTATAATGAATGCATATTATCAATAAACTGAATACTGGATTCATTATGTCTTATCAGTAGCTTTACAAAACTAACATAATCTGAAGATTTATATTACTCGTTGATTTTGGTTAAACATTCAACAAAAACCAACTGCATCATCTTGATATGGGATTCTTTCACAGTGTTTGCCCATGACTATATAGGAGATAAAACACTTTACCATTAGATTTAATAGCAACTGCTTAACATTCTGGTCATAAAGCAAACATTCAATGGTTTAAATCAGTGGCTGTAGTCAATTCGCTATATTTTGTGACCAACATTCATTTTTGATATTGATTCTTGTTTCATTCATGATATGATTAAACTTCTTTATCCTCGACATCTCACTAGAACTTCATGAAATACAGCTTAAATTCCATCGCTAATGAAATCCCATAAGTAACATCCTGTAATAGGCAATATTACAATCTCTAAATAAATAACCAGTCGTTTAGTTAATAACTGACAATAAAATTATGCTAGAGAAGCTTTTGTTTAAATGAGGTTTGAAATAGTAATGCATATTAAAGAATGTGTTATCTACGTGTAATTGTTTTTGTATAGAATTAACATAAATCACAAGTGGTATTCATTACATGCAACTAATATCGTCAAATTTTTATTAAATCTCCAAAACTTCAACTAAACAAATTATCATCGTCTACTGTATGATAAATAAACTGTAGACATTGTAACAGAAGTCCTGACGACAATTCTTGACTTGTGGACTCTCTGAAATTTAGAATGATATACTTGATATAGTGAAATAACTGAAGTTGAAGATAAGTAACAATCAAACTTGTCATACTTATCTTATTGACCCTAAGGATTTTTAGTTAAACTACATGTTAGATTAAGGTTTCGTATAGCAGAGAAGTATCAAATTAGGCCTGAATATCTATAACTGAAGCTAGAATTGACAAGAATTCTATCAAAACAGAATAACAATATCATACTGATAGTGAAATAAATCGCTCCTTACTCAACCATGAAAATGCTTAGAAATAGTTCAAAGATAATATTGATTCAATAATATTAAATATATGACTCATTTGAGGTGAACAAATGTTTATGGACGAAGTTGTCTTGCTTCTATTGATTAATTTAATAGAACACTGTTCAAACATTTTTTTGTATAGTCAACTTTGTATGATGACTATGATGATGAAGTATCTTAGATATGATCAATATTAGATATTGTCTTATACAATTTCTTGAGCAGTTATATAAAGTTTATGCAGTGTATATATCAGAAAATCACTGGGTTACAACATCACTGTTGGATTTCTTTCGTTACTGATGCTAATATCGTTTTTATTCTATTGAAGGTTCAGATGTATGTTGATATTGTAATTAAGAAACCTGCAAATCCTTGAATATGCAATAACACATAAACTTATCTTCGTTCTAACAACCAAAGTAGATGTATTGAACGGATGTATCTTTCTTGTTCGAAGTTGGTTTCCACATGTGAAACAACTGATTCTTTTATCAGCATAAATTATATAGATAAATGCAATGTATTGATGGTGTTCTTTCATTTAATCATTCAATACAGATATTAAGATATACTGTACAAAATTAATAATTATTTCGATATATTTTAAGATAATGCATAACATCTATAATAAATTTAGTTACCAACGTTATATTTAAATAGTTCAATGGACAGCTGTCTTAGATACTAAAATATATATTTTTAAAAAAATATTTCTAAAAATTAGTTGAAATGTGCAAAAAGTCATATATATTATGATGAATAGTAAATTGTCAATTAAATTTTGGTTAATGTAACAGTCATTTTAGAAGAACATCTCATTCTACTTAGATAGATATATAGATTTTGACAGTGAAGTAAAAGTAGTCTGACTAAACATATACACACATCTAGAAGGAATGCACACGTATGATTTTACATCTAACAGTCTGTTGCCAATATTTCAAATTAAAGCATAGAATATTGACTAAGTGAATAAATTTTAAAGTTTTAAAAAGAAGATATAGTTATATTTTGATGAACGAACCATATCTCATAACTAAACATTACGATGAATGGGAACTAAAAGAAAAGTTTCTAGCCCATATTACTAAAATATTCAGTGAGTAGTTTTACATTTCATAGCTGGCTTATGAAATCAAACTATTTTACTACATGCTTGCTATTACGGGTAATTTAATGAAGGCTGTGAATGAGAAACTTATAATTTTCTCGAATATTCCGTTTATTAAAAAATTAAGATGAGTTTAGTTGCATTTTGTAGATTAAATGGTTTAGTTTCTTTGCATTTGTAGACATATATTTGATTAGGAAAACGCTAAAACTTCGGTTCAAGAAAATTCCGGAGATACCAGCGAGTTACTGTAAGTATAGCACTGAGATCAGTTGATAATCAATGGCGAAATCGACATGGATGTACTCTATCAACATGTATGACAGAAGGCAACCTATCACATAGAATTCGAACAAAAATAATATTCATAAGAGGTGCATAGATTATCAACGGCAACGAAACTTATAAAGATGATCATTTAGAAACAACATCATCGAGATAAACCGATCATCAGTTACAGAATTACTGAAAAACCCGCTTTCATGGAAAATAGGTTTGGTGAAACTGCGTAGAACAACAATGAAGGGCTCAAATTTGAAATTTAAAAATTGGGGAAAAATCACTAATAAAAGCCTCTATTAGAACTATAAATATTCTCCACCATTTCAGATAATTTACTGGTATTTGAAAAGACTGTCATGCAGTAAATTACTAATTAATTCTCTAAGAGCGCCTAACCTCACACGACCTACATGATATTTAATAATTTAGATTAAACAGTCACTTTATTTATTCACTGATCAAGACCAATCACCACTGATCGAGCAGTTTAGTAATTACTAGTCGAAATTTGAAAACAGTTAAACTAGAACCCATCTGAAAATTTAGAAAACACTATATGACTTAGCTAGTGTACTAACAATTAGGAAGGCAATGGAATCTAAGATGTTATCTCTGAGACTCATCAGTAAGTTGTCTCCGACACATATTTGTGTTGAAATGAACACTGAAACTTGATCCTTGTACCCTCCACTTTGAACAAAGCGTGTTATCCACTGAAATATGGATATATATATATGAGAAGCGAAACTGATCATTAAAAATCTGGAATGTAAACAACTGAAAATTATACTCCACTACTGTTGTATTAGTATCTTTGGATAAAACCATGAATTCATCAAAATGATTTAAACAACATCATGATTTTAATCGATTTTTCGGCAAATGTCAATTCATGATGAAAACTAACTGCACATTTAACGATTTTCACAGGTTTACATCTTGATAATATTATTGTAACACTATAAATCGAACCAGCTTCATTTCATTAACTTAAGTATGTTAACTTTCCATTGTCATGATTATTGATAACTGAAACTTTAAGCTGTTGCTGAAGAATTTCATTCAATTTAATCTTCTTATATTTTCTGAACTGAGTAGGAACAATAAGATTATGTTGTTTTCCAGTTGAATGGAAGAAACTGGTTTAAATAAAATCACTTCATTATATAAACTTTATGTTTCTCATCTATTCACTGTATATTTGTTTAATTGTTTAATGACTGTCGGTAAATTAAGAAATGCTAACAGGTTATAATGTAGAATTATTTAATTCACTGAAGCATTGATATAGTAGTGTGTTGTGTAATTCATGTGGTGACAAATCATTTACCAAATGTTGATTAGTATTTGCATACCAAATATATACATGTACATATACATGAAGGGAAGTGATAAGAATAAATCATTTCTGATTATCAGTATCTAAATTATGGTCCAATATTTCTTCCAGGTTAAACAAGAATAACATAGATATCTACAATGATGAAATTATATCCTTAAATATTTCCAACTGATAGAAAACTAGCCGATTACATATATATATATATATATATATATCTCTTGAAGATAGAAATATATCTTGTATACATTAATAATAACTGTTATCAACAACAATTGGATAGGGCTTATTTGTTATTGCCATTAATATTTAGGATGATTAAGATGATGTGAGCATCATAATTTTAACAAACAATCTGTGCAAGATGATAGAAAAGAAAAAGAAAATACACATGTTGACATTGTAAATATATTAAATTATATAAATCAAATAATTAGCGATGGAATCATGTTGTTTTGTTATGCGTAATTTATTACTATTATGATTAATATCATTAGTGTTATCATCAATATAGACATGTTAATATGTAGATTATCTTGTAAGCAAGTAAATTGTCTTATCATTCATATTAACTAGTTGAGTGAATGAATAAGTAGTAAGTAGGCGAACAAAGTGGAGGACAAAGATAAAAGAAGAAAATAGATAAATAAAATGTTAAAGACAACACCAAATGAATTAAAATACACTCAATGTTAATTCTTTTATGAATATATTTTATCAGAGCCTTAATCCTACTACTACTACTATTGTTACTGTGTTAAACGTATATATCACTGACTAAAATCAGAGGAGGGGAACGAAATTTATGTTTAATTATAGAATTTTGTAGACATGACCAGATTGATTGAATAAAATTTAGTCAATTAGTTAATATGCATAATATACAATACAGTAAACTTAATTAACCAAAGAAATCTATCCCATGTTAAATGTCAAGATAGTGCGGGAATTATATGCATTAAATACATGTATTAATTCAGTCAATTAAGTATTCACTATGTAAATAATACACTTAGTTGTTTTTTTTCAAGATAGATATAATGCATTTTTATGTAATTCTTAGAATATACAAGGTTAAATGTTCTTTTTGTATCTTTCGAAAGAGGGTCTATGAGGGATATTGATCGATGGGTATATTAAAGTCAATTTATATCTATCAAGAAATTAAGAGTTTGTATAACCTCCACCCTGTCCTTCAAACATAACATACTGGGAGGGGGTGGTATATATGTGGATAAAATGATAATTCGACTTGTAACTGTAATACTTTTGACAGTGGATATACATTATATATAACTGAAGTAATAATCAATAATCAATAGTTATTTTAATGCATAAAGTTATAACGTTAAATTTTGTGTAAGTAATGCAATTTAACATTGAATGTGTTTAAATGAGACCAATTTTTATATGTAAAATAAATAGACTGAAGTGCACCAGGCATGTGACCGAGTTATATTTGTCGTATTACAAAAGCACCTTCTAATGATTGAACCCACTCTTACAAATGAGAATAAATCAAAAGGCAATGGAGGATGGAAGAGAAGTTATATTTGATTGAATAGCAACATCTAGGCTGGCAAATTAGAGAGAGATGCTTCCCACAGTGAGTCGTGACGTGATCTGTGGATAATCCGTAACAGAGCGCATTCGACTAGCCGTGTCCGCTAAAACAAACATGATCAGCATCAATGTCGAGGACCTGTGCAAATATTTATTTTGAGGATTATTTACTGCTACAAATCCATTTAAAATTAACTGTATCTTAATGTTTACTATCTCGGTCACCATTGAAATGAATATTAAACATTAATCTAGACATTAATTAGTTATTTTATATATTCCATTTCCTGCTGAGGAGTCTCATACTGGGACGAAACACATGTCCAGTGCTTCCAGGTGATGACTAGTTGTCTGATTCATAACAATTCGTACAATCAAAATATTCCGCGTGGTTTATTTTTAATGTTTTAAAGTTAAGTAGCCTAAAAAAGAAATGGATAAATGAAAGAAAGTAGCTTGTAGAAAAGTGTATGGAAATCATTTTAAACACTTCGGATTTGAAATCAATTACTAGAAATGATTATCATTTTGTCTTGATTTTACATTTTTGATACTATTTATTGCAGTTGAATGACTTAATTATTAAGCTTAAGTACCACTTTTGTGTTTATGGAGTAAGCCTATTACCTTTTTTACTTTTTTGTTCTGTTCATCACTCCTTTACACATACTGTTGTACACATGCTTCCCTAGCATATAATTCAGCTGCAGGCTAAACTCAAATCTACTAAAGACTGAACATTACAACCTAATATTTTGAGTTTGGTAAATAATAAACCAAGAAATTACTACTATATAAGTAAGTAACTAGGTACAAATGGACAGGGTTAATTCTTATCTGATTCTAATATATAATTAATTAGAGTTCTTTAATAATTTCACTGAAACAGTTTTTATTGTTGCCATATTGTTCTGTTAATTACAATACTGAGCAATTTCGACTGATAATGCAAAACAGTGAGAGAGTGAAGTTGTTCTGGTGGAGAATCTGTCTATGCGATTGTGTAAAGGATTGTCTGTGTAATAGACAATTTATATTATGACAGTAAATCACTTTCTTAGAAGAATGAAGCAACTAAATTTGATTGAACAAAAGTGTTTTTATTGTAAAACTAAGTCATAAGAGAACAGAATTACATGAAAATAGTTAGTTATTGTAGATTTATCTTATTGCTTCTCGCAAGCTGTCAGTAACATTTTTAAACTACAATTATGTATGGGAAGATATATCAGTTTTATCTATTGATGACTACCTTATCAGAAATCCTAGAATTATACGGTAGCGTATCTTGGTAACAAGATTTATTTCATCATTGTCCGGTTATGTATTTTAGTTCTCAAACCATGCACCAGTGATCCTTGATGGTAGGTCAAGAATGCGAAACACCATTTCACTTTTTGGTTTCCAAATGATTCACACACAGCAGGCTAACGACATGTAACAAGCCCAGAATCGTAGTCTTAACCCTTGCTCATCCTACTGAAATATTATATTCAAAAATTCATTAATCGATTATTACTATGACTTATTCGCTATGTGCAGATTCTGAATAGTATATTTTATTACAAGCGTTATACATACAGCAAACCTAGATAATACATAAATACTTTCACTCAATTTCAGCCTACTTGTCTTAATCACATGCAGTCGTAGAGGCCCTGAGTGCGCCAGTAGTTCACAAGGTATTCAGATTAGCTGTTATACTAGCATCTATTCCCGCCGGATACTTACCACTATTACGGTTATCAGAAGTAATTAAGACTTGATTACTAAGAGCTTATACATACCACGTCAATATGCCACAGTAAGCGTGACAAAACTTCCCCGTGAAAAATGTCCATTCATTTTCGATTTTAGTTCTATCCTTGGAAAATGACACTATCGGTTAAAGTGTCATGAGTAATCACGAAGTTGTTAACTTATTAGTTAATGCTTATACTTGTCCGGTTGATTGTTGCGTAACTTCTCGTTTTATAGCTAATCAATCAATAGTAATAATGATCACACTCAGAATCATAACTCTACCTGGAGTAGATTACTATTGTGTTGTCAAGAAGGACAATTAAAGATTCATACCTGAGCATCTGCAACGCAACTAGGAAATTAGTCGTCAGCATATCACTAACTAAGATGCTTACCATAAAGAAAACAATAATACATCAGTTTCACCTTCTAAGTTTTTCTTACTAGTGTTATCACCTTCTATCTATTACACTAATGTAGTTAATAATAAAAATGAGATTTTTCAATGAATTCTTTTCTTGTCTACAAAGTAATTTTCATTTAACTTTTAAAATGCCATAATCATTCACATCCTAGCATTATCCTACTTATTTAATATACTTACTGAAACCGGTATATTGACTAGCACGATTAGAGCAATTAATATATAAGAGTATGAGATAAGGTTAATTAGTTAATTACAACTGATAAGAATGTAAATGAATTGTAATTTGTATTACAGATTGATAAATACAATAAGTTTAATTGAAGATATTACGCATCTTATACTCTTTTAACGGAGGAATATTTTTGTACTACACAGTCAAAATATATTCATTGTGGACGTTACTAGTTTGGAGGTTAAGTAAAATTGTTAGAACACAATGAAATAGATTCCGTTTACGCTTCTTCTTCTTCTAATAATAATACTAGAATCGTGAGCCTAACAACTATCGTGAGTTTAAATTTTCTACTTTTTTTATCGTTTATTACATCTATGAATATTAATTCACTATACACTTGAAACTACAATGATACCGTATAGTGCTAAATTAGTTCAAAATATTAATATTTTTGAATCGGCATGAGCTAGACCGCCAGGTATATATGGGATGCACTGAAGAGCTATTTAGTTCTAGTTCGGAAATCCTTAGCAGTGAGGATTCATCACCCAATCAGGAGGAGGGAGCTAATCTCGAGAACCTCAAGATTCGCTGCTACCTCCCGGACATTAGGACAATAGACCAAGCCAAAATCCAACTGTTGGTATTTTTTGACTTCAGTCAATTCACACTTTGTTTCACTGACGTCATCCATCGTCTTTGGTGAGCGATGGCATCACACCTGAAATTCTTGGGCTTCACTGGACAATTCTCACTAGAACACCAGTGACTTACCATCTGGATTTAGTCACTAATGGGTCAGCTGATGTTGATTGCAATTTAGAGTGTTGGAGACTGATGAATTTGGATTCAATATAATAAAAAGGTGTGAGTTAACCGACGATTGAAAAGTAGAAATCGCTGGACAGCAGCTTTGTTTGAGAAGTCCTATACTAAAATGAAATTGCTGTACAGAGATTTCTAGTTTCCAACAGTAATCTAACTGAGTTTAAACTGTGATGTAAAACTTTAAATTTAATTTGTCGTTTATTATTTGCATGTATATTTATTTTGTTATGTTCATACAAGACTCACAACCAACTTCGGTGCCGTTTAGTGGAATATAACAGATTTGTCTTCAATATTCACGATTTTATGCATAGAATAGTAGGAACCTATTTTGACAAAAATGTTAAATCTGGAGGTTAACATCATTCAGTTTAAATTCTCAGTCGAATTGCATGTGATTCTATGTACTTTAACCATGAGAAAAGCTACTTTTAAGATATTTCAACGACTTCATAAATTCTATAATAATGTTTTTGCAAAGTAGTTTCTAAAGAGGGTAAATGAGAACAAGGAGAACAATGCTTCTGAATGGTCAGTGGGTAAATATGTATCTTAATGTTATCATCAATATATTTTATAAATCTATTTTACTTGCTACTGTGGAGCTCGTTATGTTAACAGTGCCAGGCGGACCTTTTACAAGCGCATGGCAAAACATTACCCAACATAAGCTCCTCAAAAGGCGAATTCAAATAAATTTAAGGAATTAGACTGCGAGACTGGATTTCGGAATTTACTTTAGACACATTAGTTAAGACATCAGGGAATTTAGGACCTAATGATAATGCCTGCAATCGAACAGTTATAGTGATATACTAGAATAATTGGATACACATTTCTGCGATACTTCAGAGAAAGAATTGTAGACATCTGTTGGTTTCTGACTCTTTCCAAACGCCTCTCGAAACATTATCTGATATGGCCCCTAAAAGACAGATGAAAATCGATTAAAAGCTCGATACAAGAAAACCTTATTAATTCAGGTCATTTCGGTCCATCGGAATCGTCATTTAGCGACATTTATATTAGCAAACGATTGATTTCAGAGAGGGGGACGAGTGAACATCTTGTGAACTGCGAAAGGCTTGACAATCCAGCAGTCCAAACTAGATCCCAACGTTCAAAAACAATACGTTTAGTCCTTGGGTTCAACCTAGCTCTAATTCTTCTTCATATATTTTATTATCACCTGGGATCTGTTCTAGTATATTTTTCCGATAATGTTTTGTGCTTTATAGTCAATTTGATAAACCTGTTCTAGCTTTCCATACTCACTACCGCTTACTCTGGTTAGTATCTCTTTTGTATCAGTCATGTGGAAAATTATCGTTCATTCTTCTAATTTGCAAGTTAATTACACTTAAGTTCAATTCTTTATCATTTAGACAATTACGATACTTGAAATTTCTAAATAACGTGTTACGTAATCGTCTTCTATTCCCCAATAAACAAACATCCTATCAAAATTGCTTTATATAAGATTGTACGGTACAATAAACGATGTCATCGAAAAGAAAATTTCCTCCACTGAATCGCCTTCACTACTTTCTCAATGATAAAATAAGCTTTTCCTGTTACTCGATTTATTTAAATATTTTTTTGCATACCCGCTTTCACTGTTTACCTTCATAGTACGTTCATCAAACAAAATAACTGATTATTACAATAACTCTATGGTAAAAGGCCGGTAAGTAGATATGTTGCCTATTCAGATTTAATTATTTACTGCTAATTCTGTAGTATATATATATATATATATATATATATATTCAATTTATGTATTACCTTTAATGGGCAATTTTTATTTTACTAAATGTTTTTCTATTTTTTTTTACAAAAAAACAAACAATAGTGTTTTATTATTTCCTTCATAAAATGCAAATTATCATAAACCTAACATAAATTATATCTTTTCATAGAAGTAGGTGTATATATGGTATATATAAGAATTAAGTATTACCTTACTATTTATTAGTAAAATTAATTTTAATTAGTTCTTTCATTACGTTATTTTTCTTTTGAATTTTGTACACTGATATAATTTAAGTAATAACTATAAACTATGCACTAAATTAAATTCTCTTTTAATTCACTTTATTGTAATTACTTTTTGTATAGTTCACTTTAGTACAAATACTTAATAAAAGGTGTATGTTAACTATTAGGCATAAGTTAGAAAATCAATCAGTCAATCAGTGCCAGTTATCTATTGTGAAGTATAGATAGTCGAACAGAATTCTCAAACCAATGTTGGTTGGATATTTCACTACCAGTTCTTCCCAAGTGGTATTCATTCCCTTTATGTTTACTTCCAGTCCTTAAAGTAATGTGTTCTTTCATCTACCTCTTCTCCTTTGACCTTGGGGATCCTAACTCAGAACTTGTCTTGTAACGCAGTTTGGTGATTTTCTCAATGTGTGTACTATTTACTCCCCAGCGTCGTTTCCTAATTTCCTCTTCAGATGGATTTAGTTAATTACTTCTTTACTACAGCAAGTTGCTGTTGATGGAGTCTGTTCAACTGATTTGGAATATCTTGTGTAGACAAGTGTTCATAAAATCCTGTATATTTTAAATGGTGCTTTTCATAGTTCTCCAAGTTCTAGCTCCATCTTGACTTTTGAATTAAGTATTGTAACTTGTCTATTTCCTTCGGTAACTTTAATGGTTCTTCCGGTCTGCTACATCATGCGAACATTGTATGTACTTATATGACTTGTTGCTCTAGTTGTCAGAATGAGCATCAACCACGTGAATTCCGAAGATACTGGGATTCTACCAAGAACTGTCACAACTCTTTGAAACGAAGATCTCCCAGTTGCCAGAGCAGAGTTCAAATGTTTTTTCTGGCCAGTGTTTTTTAGCATAGTTGATTGCACGGGATGGTGTTGGTAATCCCATGCCCAACCCTCCTTCTTTATTCAGGCTTCGAGACAGAAAAAACCCTAGGAGGGTTTCAAGTGGAGTTACTATTAGTAATGATGTTAGCTAAACCAAACTACTGTCTGAATAGATAAAAGTATATTGAACTTGAATTCTTATTTTTGCGTCTTGAAGTAGTGGTGAAGATTTATAGTTTACGGAGATGTCATTTTGGTGACGTCGCGTTTGCTGAGCTATTTAGTTTAATTGCTTATGCTCACTGTCGTTCTGGAAAACATCAATGAAGCCTCTTAGCTATTCGTTTAGTATTTGATTAAATCGTTCATGTAGTATTGCTTATGATTTGCTATCGATGTGGATTTTTGTTGCCATCACTTATTCTTGTTTACTTGCAGATTGTCTGCCTTCAGTTAATCTCTAACAATATGATTTATTCGCCTTTTTTGCACAGGTACACAGATTGAATCTGTATTGACTACTAATTGATCGAAATATGGTGGTTCTAGAAATTTTCAAATTTTCTTAGGATTTCACCTATTCTTAAGGCTGATATTCCTCCAACCGAACTAATATTTACTGTAGTCAATATAGACCTTCATGATGTCATCCAGAATATTAATGATGTCTTTTAAACGACATCTATTACTTCATTAAATTATTTAGAAATTAGTAACATCAAATATACCACGTCCAATTATCTTCATACATCATATACAATTCAAGTATTTCACTTTAATGATGAAGTAATTATAAAATGGAAAAATCAAGCCAAATACTAATAACCTATGTTGATTATTCAATTGCTAAAAATGGAAAGTGATGTACAGTAAATTTGTATGGTACTTTGAATCGCTTTACTACTTGTTATTAGAGTATGAATTGGTTTATTAGTATGCTTGCCTTCCTAATATCAAATGACCGTAAAGGGTATTGAGTAACGAAATTATTTATCGGATAGGAAATAACAATTGTAATCCTCTTAAAATGTTTACGGAGAACGGTGATTAAACAGAATTCGTCAAGGTTTGATGTTGGCAGAGTACCATTTAAAACCATGCAGCACTGGACATCTGTTTCACCATAGAACGGAACTCTTCAACAGTGTGCACTGTACAATTATTTACCAATTAAAATCAATATTCAGAAACCATATAACCAATGCATTTCACAATGGTTACAGTAATATTTGATGATAAATGAATGGAGATTGTCAAATTTTCAGTTTACCAAGTCAAGATTTCGATGGAATGGCATATTCATGATTTATTCTTGACAAAACTATCTGTTTTATGACTAAAATGATCAGAGGCAATAGTAATGCCCTAAATATATATAAGATTTCTTGTACTCCATACACGAATTTCAACTATTTCTCAGGTGCCTTAAATCAATTATTATAAGCAGCCTAATATTTATTTCTAGTGTATAGGGAAACTGAAACAAACATATGAACTTTGATAACAGCAGTAATGAATTATTAACTAACCTGTCTATTACACATTGTGGAAATCATCAAACTGCGTCACAAGACAAGCACTAACTCGGAGTCCTAAATGTCAAACGAGTAGAGGATCACGAAAGGACACAACACACCAGGAATCGGGGGGAGAAATGAAAAGAATGAATATTACTTGGGAAGAACTAGGAGGAGGATTATCGAACAACAGTGGCTTAAGAATTATGCTCGACTGCCTATGCTCCATAACACCGCCTGGAGCCCCTAGGGTTGCTGCCGGTCCCAAGCCCGGATAAAGGAGGAGGGTTGGGCATGGGGCTAGCAACCCCATCCCGTAAAACAACAACCTTGCTAAAAAAAACCCTAACCAGTAAAAACCTTTATAACTATTTTTACTCCGCCCTGGGAGTTGGAAGGTATGTTATGACGCCTCATGGTGAAAGCCGAGTTTCTTCGGAAGCCACGAGGCCTATGTCTCTTCTGACAACAAGAGCAACAATTAATATAGGTACGTGGAATGTCCGCACGCTGTGGGAAACAGGGAGGACCATGCAAATAGCTGAAGAAATGAAAAGATACAACCTGAAGATACTTGGAATAAGCGAAACGCATTGGTTGCAAGCTGGACAGCAACGGTTATCCTCGGGAAATGTGCTTTTATACTCCTGCCACAAAGAAGAAAACGCCCCATACACATAAGAAGTAGCATTAGTGCTGTCCCAAGAAGCATGGAAGGCTCTTATAAGATGGGAGCCTCACGGACTTAGGATCATCGCAGCATCCTTCAAGACGAAGAAGGAAGAGATTACAATGAATGTCATCCAGTGCTACGCACCCACCAATGACAGCCACGAAAACGACAAAGACCAGTTCTATGCGAGGCTGCAGTCAATCATCGAGAAATTTTCAGCCAAGGTCCTGATCATTCTGATGAGAGACTTTAACGCCAAGGTTGGAGTGGACAACAGAGGGTATGAAGACATCATGGGAAAAAATGGACTGGGAGAAAGGAATGATAACGGTGAGAGGTTTGTGAACTTATGTGCCTTCAACAAAATGATTATAGGTGGCACCATTTTCTCCCCCAAACGTATACACAAAACTACACGGGTTTCACCGGACCACATTACGGAGAACCAAATCGACTACATCTGTATCAATAAGAAGTTTAGAAGTATCATGGAAGACGTAAGAGCAAGGAGAGGAGCCGACATAGCTTCAGATCACCATTTGGTGGTAACTAAAATGAAACTGAAGCTGAGGAAGCACTGGACAACTGGAGCAGCAGTATTACACAAGTTTAATACAGCCCTTCTCCGGGATAATAACAAACTCAACAAATTCAAAATAACTCTCAACAACAAGTTTCAGGCATTTCATGATCTACAAGATGAAGGTGGAACTAATATGGAATACAACTGGAAAGAGATTAAGGAAACAATAACTTCAACATGTCAGGAGGTTTTGGGTCCCAAGAAACAACACCAAAAGGAATGGATTTCTGTTGGTACTCTGGACAAGATCCAGGAAAGGAGGAACAGAAAGTTAGCGATTAATAACAACTGGACAAGAACAGAGAAGGCCAAGGCACAGGCCGAATACACCGAAGTCAACAAGCAAGTGAAGAGGAGCATCAGGTCGGATAAACGGAAATTTGTTGAGGACCTAGCAATGACAGCAGAAAAAGCTGCCAGAGAAGGAAATATGAGGCTGTTATACGGTACGACGGAGAAACTATCTGGGAAATTCAATAAGCCGGAACGGCCAATCAAGAACAAGGCTGGCAAACCAATCACTGGAGTGCACGAACAACGAAACAGATGGGTAGAACACCTCCAAGAACTCTTGAATAGACCAGCCCCACCGAACCCACCAGTCATCGAAGCAGCAGCCACGGATCTCCCTATAAGCACCGATCCGCCAACAGTCGAAGAAATCAAAATGGCCATCCGATAAATCAAAAGTGGTAAGTCAGAAGGACCAGACAACATGCCAGCGAAGGCACTGAAGACACATATGGAAGCAATTTCAAAGGTACTCCACATTTTCTTCAGGAAGATTTGGGATGAAGAACAAGTTCCAGTAGACTGGAAAGAATAGTACCTCATCAAGATACCAAAGAAAGGCGATCTCAACAATTGTGAGAACTGCAGAGGCATCACTCTACTTTCAATACCAATAAACGTCTTCAACGGAGTGTTATTGAACAGAATAAAGGACCCAGTCGACGGCCAACTCCGAGATCAACAGGCCGGATTTCGTAAAGATCGTTCATGTACCGATCAAATCGCTACTCTACGGTTCATCGTTGAACAATCAATTGAATGGAATTCACCACTTTACATCAACTTCATCGACTATGAAAAAGCATTCGACAGCGTGGATAGGAGAATATTATGGAGCTTTCTACGACATTACGGCGTACCCGAGAAGATAGTCAACATATTACGGAATTCTTACGACGACTACATTGTAAAATCGTGCATGGAGGTCAGCTCACAGATTCATTCGAGGTGAAGACCAGTGTCAGACAAGTCTGCTAACTCTCGCCCTTCCTCATCCTACTGGTGGTTGGCTAGATCATGAAGACTGCAACATCTCAAGACACTCTTGGGATACAATCGACAACATCGATGTAACTAGATGACTTGGACTTTGCAGCTGACCTAGCTCTTCTTTCTTACACACATCATCAAATGCAGAAGAAGACCAACAATATAGCAGCAGCCTCAGCAGTAGTAGGCCTGAACATACACAAAGGGATAAGCAAGATCCTCCGATACAAAACAGCAAACACTAACCCAATTACACTTGACGGAGAAATTCTGGAAGACGTTGAAACCTGTACATATTTAGGCATCATAATCGACAAACAAGGAGGGTTTGATTCGGATGTAAAGGCATGGATTGGCAAGGTATGAGCAGCATTTCTACAACTGCAAAACACCCGGAACTTAAACCAACCGTCAGCCAACATTAAAGTCAATATTTTCAATACAAATATGAAGGCAGTTCTGTTGTATGGAGCTGAAACTTGGAGAACTATGCAAAGTATCCTTCGGAAGATACAAGTATTTCTAGACAACTGTTTGAGCAAGATTCTCCGGATTCGTTGGCCGGATACCATGAACAACGACTTTCTGTGGTAGAGTACTAACCAACTTCCAGCCGTGGAGGAGATTAGAAAATACGCTGGAGGTGGATTGGACACACACTGAGGAAACCACCAAACTGTCACAAGACAAGCACTAACTTGTAATCCAAAAGGCCAAATAAATAGAGGAAGACCCAGGAACACGTTGCGTCAAGAATTGGAAAAAGACATGAAGAGAATGAACAGCACCTGGGAAGAGCTCGAAAAGAAAGCCCAGGACTGAGTTGGTTGAAGAATGTTGGTGGTCGGTCTATGCTCTACTTGGGGTAACAGACATTGGTTGATTGATTGATTGCCTATGCTCCATAATGGTACATCTATCTGACGAGTTCCAAATAGGACGAAATGCGCGTTCTGGATTCTCTATGTCAGTCAAAATCCAATTCAAACAATACTTTATAAGTTGCTTGGAACTAAGTGTTATTCAGAACCCCTGCTTCTCTGGATTTTCAATGGAAACTTCAAGACAATTATATTGTATGGGGCCAAGACTTGAAGAACTATGAAATGCACCATTCAAAAAGTACAGGCATTTATAAACAGTTAACTATAAAAGGTACTGTGGATCTGTTAAACAAACAACACTGGCAATAAATTACTGTGTCAGGGAATTTACCAACCAAAATTCAGCTGAGGAAGAGATAAGGAAAAGTCTCTAAAGATGGAAATTATCAAACTACGTCACAATATAAGCTGTAATTTAGGATCCCCAATCCCAAGAGCGAAAATAAAAAGGAAATAACACATTTCTTTTTTGAATTGGAGGCAGACATGAAAAGAATAGGTGGGATTTCGTAAGAACTGGGAGGGCGATCCCAAACCAGTGTTGATTTGTGAATGCTAGTCGGCGTCCTGTGCTCCACAATGGGCAATAGGGATTGATTGAGTGGTTGATTATGCCTCAAATCTATCGCAATGAAATGACAAATAGTTAAACGAAATATTTTCTGTACGAACATCGGACGGGAAGTGAAATAAATACAGAATGAAATCAGTCCTATTAAGTATATAATCTGCCCAATTTTATGCACAATGACTGTCATGATTAATATCAGTAGAGCTTATGTCCAATATTTTCATTGTTCACTAAATACATTGTATCAAGCATTTACGGTGAACTTCCCTGCTCACTTAGTTAGCATACGTTTCACACTATAGTGTAAGTCCTAATTTTCAATATATTTGTATTTCTCTTTCCTAGATGTATGGAATATGCTACATCGGTGCGTTCATAGACGTCAGCAAAGAGTATTCCCAGATACTTAAAACAATTTAGTAAGTAAATCTATCAACTTATCACTTTAGCATTTTACTATCAGGTTTTAATTTAATCACCTACACCATAAAGATGTCTTATTTTTTATATACATTCAGTTGATGCTATTTTAATATGCTAAATGGATGCTACTGTTACTTTTGGTTTACTATCTAATCTATTAATAAAAAGAATGAAATAGCATTTACTCTTAGCTTGCTAATAGTAATCGTCGCGCTATATATAATAAATTGATGAATGTGGAAATTCCACCACTGAATGAAAGCTTAGTGGTGCGGAGGGTTAGATGTCCATTAAGCTAGAGCCGCAGGGGTGGGATCTAGGTTGTGTACTACCGAGAACTCCGATATCAGGAAGATACATCTACTTAGTGTTTCCTGGTTTTCAATGGCATCCTGTCAACAACAATCTGTAATGTATTTAATCAACTAAAAGAAATTACAGTTAACAGTTCACTTGTTTTAAATTATTTACTAAAACTTACTGTCGAGTGAATAAAAGTTCATATATTTACTTGTTTACTTATTGATCTTATCTAAATCACTCAATTCCAAGTGCAAATTTCCAAAATATATCAACAATGACAATAATTTGATGGAATACTTATTACAATATCTAAACTTGACATATGATTTTAATTTTGTAGTTTATTCAAGGATCTATGAGATTGAACATGAGAAAAGTGTATATATATATATATATATATATATATATATATATATATATATATATATATATATATAATATATATATATATATATATATATATATATATATATATATATATATATATATATATATATATATATATATAATGAAAGACATATAGCAGTTGTCAAGTTGATATTCATCATTTTGCTTTTTATTGGCATACATTGGTTTATTGATACCAATTTCCTTCCAACACAGAATTATTCACTTTTTATCAATTTATCAAAGTATCTACTTATTATAGGTTTATTATCTTGTTGTGATTTATTCTAGTGTATTTCGAATATATTTCACTTATCCAACAGATTTATCGTAGTGTTTATTTTCTTTCTGGTTTATATCTCTAACTTTCTCTGTTGTATTTTTTTATTTTTTACAATTATTTTCATGTTTTCTGTTATTATTAATTTGTCTGGTTAGATATGCCTAAAAGTGGATGTAAATATTCTTAGAGGGGGGGGAGGAGGTTGATAGATACATTATTTAGTATATGACATGACTATTTATATTTATTATCTGTCAAGATAAACTCGATATGGATCAACGATTGGATATTCTTCCATTGCCTTCTCTTGTTTATAATGATGCACCAGTTAACTTAGTTTAGTCAATCTGAATGATGTTCCTTGTCACTTGTTCCTTTATCCTCTTAGCATTGTATTAATAATAACAGAAAACGTGAAAATAATTATAAAAAAGAAAGATCAAATTACAACAAAGGGACAGCTAAAAATATAAACCAGAAAGAGTATCTAGATAAACCTCGCAATGTTCACTTTAATTAATGCTAATATTCAAAATTAGATAATTAGATATTGTCAATTGTTTCTTTTCGTTATCTGATTTACGAATTTATGGGTAATACTTTGTTCTGTTGGCATAGAGGTACATTTAATTTCAGACGAAGCAATGAAACACTAGACAACTTGTATGACCAATTTTGTAAATTCAACTTATTGAATTAGTTTGCATCTTTATAATCGGATTGACAGTTAATCAATACTACGATTGCACAACTAATCAAGGGCATCTTCGTTAGCAATAATGTAAGTCGTAGCCAAGTATATAGTCATCTGGAAAGCTAGTACTTAAAGACTGAAATACTCATTGTTTAACTTGTAAATTACGGATTTAAATTGTCGAATTTTAACAGATCATTAATGAAAAAGACCTTATACAAGAAGTGTTTTATATCCGAGTACAGTTGATGGGGCTTCATATAAGTAAATTTAGTTAAATTCTGTTTTCAGTGAACAACTGTAGAATAAATTATGTATGAAATCAATTTATTAGCCATTATGAATTTCATCTATTTGTGATTTTGTGAATTGTCATGACTTGTAACTTTTGAAATGATTAGGATAAATTCTACTAAGCATTAACATTACCATTGAGCATAAATCTTACATACACACTGATTACACCATTTCTGAATACAAATATCTATCAAGCTAAACAGCATACAAAACTATTAGGGATCATGAAAGTGAGTACAGACATATGTTGCCTATATCAAACCATCCTAACAATTATCGAAATCAATGCCTGTTACTCCAAGTGGAGCATAGACCGCCCACCAGCATTCTCCAGCCAACTCTGTCCTGGGCTTTCCGTTCTAGCTCTTCCCAAGTGCTGTTCATTCTCTTCATGTCTGTTTCCAATTCACGACGCAATGTGTTTTTGGGTCTTCCTCTGTTTATTTGGCCTTTAGGATTGCAAGTCAGTGCTTGTCTTGTGACACAGTTTGATGGTTTCCTCAGTGTGTGTCCAATCCATCTCCAGCGTCTTTTCCTAATTTCTTCCTCAACTGGTAGTTGATTAGTTCTCTGCCACAACAGGTTGTTGTTGATGGTATTTGGCCAACAGATCCGAAGAATCCTACGCAGACAGTTGTTTATAAATACTTGTATCTTCTGTAGGATACTTTTCGTAGTTCTCCAAGTTTCAGCTCCATACAACAGGACTGTCTTCACATTTGTGTTAAAAATTTTGACTTTTATATTGACTGACAGTTGGTTTGAGTTAAAGATGTTTTTCAGTTGTAGAAATGCTGCCCTTGCCTTACCAATCCGCGCCTTTACATACGAATCAGACCCTCCTTGTTTGTCGATGATGCTGCCCAAATATGTACAGGTTTCAACGTCTTCCAGAATTTCTCCGTCAAGTGTAATTGGGTTAGTGTTTGCTGTTTTGTATCGGAGGATCTTGCTTATCCCTTTGTGTATGTTCAGGCCTACTACTGCTGAGGCTGCTGCTATATTGTTGGTCTTCTTCTGCATTTGATGATGTGTGTAAGAAAGAAGAGCTAGGTCAGCTGCAAAGTCCAAGTCATCTAGTTACATCGATGTTGTCGATTGTATCCCAAGAGTGTCTTGAGATGTTGCAGTCTTCATGATCTAGCCAACCACCAGTAGGATGAGGAAGGGCGAGAGTTAGCAGACTTGTCTGACACTGGTCTTCACCTCGAATGAATCTGTGAGCTGACCTCCATGCACGATTTTACAATGTAGTCGTCGTAAGAATTCCGTAATATGTTGACTATCTTCTCGGGTACGCCGTAATGTCGTAGAAAGCTCCATAATATTCTCCTATCCACGCTGTCGAATGCTTTTTCATAGTCGATGAAGTTGATGTAAAGTGGTGAATTCCATTCAATTGATTGTTCAACGATGAACCGTAGAGTAGCGATTTGATCGGTACATGAACGATCTTTACGAAATCCGGCCTGTTGATCTCGGAGTTGGCCGTCGACTGGGTCCTTTATTCTGTTCAATAACACTCCGTTGAAGACGTTTATTGGTATTGAAAGTAGAGTGATGCCTCTGCAGTTCTCACAATTGTTGAGATCGCCTTTCTTTGGTATCTTGATGAGGTACTATTCTTTCCAGTCTACTGGAACTTGTTCTTCATCCCAAATCTTCCTGAAGAAAATGTGGAGTACCTTTGAAATTGCTTCCATATGTGTCTTCAGTGCCTTCGCTGGCATGTTGTCTGGTCCTTCTGACTTACCACTTTTGATTTATCGGATGGCCATTTTGATTTCTTCGACTGTTGGCGGATCGGTGCTTATAGGGAGATCCGTGGCTGCTGCTTCGATGACTGGTGGGTTCGGTGGGGCTGGTCTATTCAAGAGTTCTTGGAGGTGTTCTACCCATCTGTTTCGTTGTTCGTGCACTCCAGTGATTGGTTTGCCAGCCTTGTTCTTGATTGGCCGTTCCGGCTTATTGAATTTCCCAGATAGTTTCTCCGTCGTACCGTATAACAGCCTCATATTTCCTTCTCTGGCAGCTTTTTCTGCTGTCATTGCTAGGTCCTCAACAAATTTCCGTTTATCCGACCTGATGCTCCTCTTCACTTGCTTGTTGACTTCGGTGTATTCGGCCTGTGCCTTGGCCTTCTCTGTTCTTGTCCAGTTGTTATTAATCGCTAACTTTCTGTTCCTCCTTTCCTGGATCTTGTCCAGAGTACCAACAGAAATCCATTCCTTTTGGTGTTGTTTCTTGGGACCCAAAACCTCCTGACATGTTGAAGTTATTGTTTCCTTAATCTCTTTCCAGTTGTATTCCATATTAGTTCCACCTTCATCTTGTAGATCATGAAATGCCTGAAACTTGTTGTTGAGAGTTATTTTGAATTTGTTGAGTTTGTTATTATCCCGGAGAAGGGCTGTATTAAACTTGTGTAATACTGCTGCTCCAGTTGTCCAGTGCTTCCTCAGCTTCAGTTTCATTTTAGTTACCACCAAATGGTGATCTGAAGCTATGTCGGCTCCTCTCCTTGCTCTTACGTCTTCCATGATACTTCTAAACTTCTTATTGATACAGATGTAGTCGATTTGGTTCTCCGTAATGTGGTCCGGTGAAACCCGTGTAGTTTTGTGTATACGTTTGGGGGAGAAAATGGTGCCACCTATAATCATTTTGTTGAAGGCACATAAGTTCACAAACCTCTCACCGTTATCATTCCTTTCTCCCAGTCCATTTTTTCCCATGATGTCTTCATACCCTCTGTTGTCCACTCCAACCTTGGCGTTAAAGTCTCTCATCAGAATGATCAGGACCTTGGCTGAAAATTTCTCGATGATTGACTGCAGCCTCGCATAGAACTGGTCTTTGTCGTTTTCGTGGCTGTCATTGGTGGGTGCGTAGCACTGGATGACATTCATTGTAATCTCTTCCTTCTTCGTCTTGAAGGATGCTGCGATGATCCTAAGTCCGTGAGGCTCCCATCTTATAAGAGCCTTCCATGCTTCTTGGGACAGCACTAATGCTACTTCTTATGTGTATGGGGCGTTTTCTTCTTTGTGGCAGGAGTATAAAAGCACATTTCCCGAGGATAACCGTTGCTGTCCAGCTTGCAACCAATGCGTTTCGCTTATTCCAAGTATCTTCAGGTTGTATCTTTTCATTTCTTCAGCTATTTGCATGGTCCTCCCTGTTTCCCACAGCGTGCGGACATTCCACGTACCTATATTAATTGTTGCTCTTGTTGTCAGAAGAGACATAGGCCTCGTGGCTTCCGAAGAAACTCGGCTTTCACCATGAGGCGTCATAACATACCTTCCAACTCCCAGGGCGGAGTAAAAATAGTTATAAAGGTTTTTACTGGTTAGGGTTTTTTTTAGCAAGGTTGTTGTTTTACGGGATGGGGTTGCTAGCCCCATGCCCAACCCTCCTCCTTTATCCGGGCTTGGGACCGGCAGCAACCCTAGGGGCTACAAGCGGAGTTTTAACAATTATCGACTGTATAATATTTATATGATTATAGAAAAGTTTATAAAATACATTTCAAAAGGTTAGAAAAAGCCACACACAATAGGAGTGGAGTAATTACGAATAAAAATAAATTGTAACAATATTCTCTCCTACAATTTGTTGTTTGAAAATTACCAATTGTAGGTGCATCTTAACAAAACAAAGAGGCTTAAGACGAAATTCTTCTAATTTCACTAATTATATTATACATTATTTATTCCATAGATTGCTAGTTTTACATCTACTAAATTAGATTAATATTATCTGAAAGTTATTTTATTAATTGTTGAAATTTAAAGATAACAATTTAAAATCTTTCAAGTATATACTATATCTAAATTTAATGTACTTATATAGCATCATGTGGTGTAATGTTTTACAAATCAAAACATGAACTCATATTGGTCTTAATCAATTATCACCTATGATATATTGTACCCAATGTAAATATGTAAAGAAACTCTTAGAAATGTACATTGTATAATTCACGTTCAATTATTATACAAAACAAATATGTCTAAAAATAATTATCAGTGAACATTAATAAAATGTTTCTTAGTTTTCCTTTACTTTTTATTTTGGTAAAAAAATTTGTTCACTTCACAAAATATGTGATTAATTCACGTTAGATTTCAACCATAAAACACTATTTTTTATCTGAAAAATAAACATTCATTAAAACAAATAATAATAAAAAAAGCTTTCAATTCAATTGAATAAATCAATTTCTGATATAAAAAAAAATTAGATTTATGATCTACAATTGTCTTTTGTTCATTTGCATATTTTCATTTTACATGTGAATAAAGTGATTGCTTTTACTGTTATTAAATGTTTGTTACTATCATAAATTAATAATAAAAGAAGTGAACATAATTTCATCATGAAGATTAGCAACAATAGTAGTATCATTACTCATACTTATATTTCGACATATACTATCTTAGTTACTATGTTGTACAAAGATAAACTTAAGTAATGGCATTCTCTTTTAACTTTTTATCAAAAATTTAGTTTATAACTATAATTTTAGCATAGTGGTTATGCTCCTTTTACTTAAAATGATTATAAGTTGTTTTCTATCAGCTTAAGTGTGAAGAGGATGTAAATATAAAAGTATAGTTTCAATTCCAATACCTAAGAGATTAATTTAGCAAATTTATATAAGCATTTGTACATAGTTTCTACCATTTACGTAATTGCAACAATGTGAAACTCGGTATATTAAATCTACATTTCATTCAACTAGTTAGAATGTGGAATATTAATAAAGGGTACTTTACATCATAAATGACATTAGAAATCAAGGGGATCTGAAGGTTTTTATAAAAGCTTCATGAACTGTTGATATAGAATTAAGAAATCCTTCGAAGTATCTTTTGACGTTTGTTGACAATATCTCCGGTTATCTAAATGATGCAATTCTGTCTTTAATCTTTCAATTTATGAACTTTACATTAAGTGCCATACACATGAATAATATGCTGCATCGACCTCAACTAATATTGACATCAGGACGAACCTTTAGCACATAGCAATCGTGGTAAATAACATATACATTACTTTTAATCATAAATTTCAACATCTTTTGAGTTCTACGATCTGTGTTGGTTGTAGGCTTGCTTCCCATGACTGCCTTCATTTCTTCTATGTATCATAATCAGGCTTTGCTCCTTGTCCCATCGAAACTTACCTCATGTGCTGTTTACTGATTCTTTCCACTTTCACACGACGTTCTGCTACCTACTACTTATGGACGACCTTATGAGCAGTATCTACTACACCTGGACTCCGTGGTCTAGTGGTGAACGCGGTGGCTTTTGGCACGAAACGGACAGAGTTCAAATCCCGGTGCGAAAATCACTATTGAGATGCAGGTAAATTCAGCTGACGAGTCCTAAATAGAACGAAACGCACTTCCCGGATCACGCTTGCCATTCTCAATCCACCTGAAATAATATTAGCATATTTTCTACACACTAAGTGGTGCTAAGAAATCAACTTGACAAATTTTACAAAGTGCTAAAAGAAAGTGTAAAGTTTCATTTGTACTGCTTACATTATTTTATCATTACATAAGTCTTGAATTAAATTTAACTATAATTTTTGTTGTTGAAGTGTGTAGTTTAGATTTTAAAATCTATGCTGAACCACTCGTATTTGCTTTAGACTGAGCATATACATGTTGTCATCCAGATTATTTAAACTGATTGGTTATTTATTAACTCCAGTGGTTTTATGTAGCAGAAAGAGAATTCAATCTCTTGAATCAGTAATTTAGAATGAAAGTTAGTCAAGAGTGGGTAATTTCAAAAATGAAATAACTCTTCTTGAGAGAATTCTGTCTTATGTATACACTTGGTCGAATATCAATGTTAAAGTCCCAAAGTACTCATTAGTTCAAACAGCATGTTATGTAATGTTTACTTTCGCTTAATCAGAAGCAACTTAGGCAGAGGGTCTTAGATATTTATATCTCACAACAATCAACTAATCATCGGATCATGATCTGATAGTCAGTCTACTTCAACTCATAACTGATGCCTATTAATAATCATCCTAAATAAGCACATTCTCAAGGGTGGATAATAATTAAATGACTTTGAACTATGGTAGACAGTTCAAATTAAACATACTGAGTGTACATTAAACTTAGCGTGTAGCTGTGAAAAATTAGATTGCTACTAAGATCTTATACTCAAATCAAAACAGATTTGATCCATAATGAATCTTGTCTGTTAAATATGTGAAATATTTATCACTGGAGTAATACTGCGTCAATAATTTATGTTAATCTTGAAAGATCCTATGAAAATTAATGATATATAACATTCTCCACTAAATTAAAATGTTGTGGAAAACATCATTCACTAAAAATAGCTGTCAACTACTCAAAATGAACCATGTAATATGACAGAGGAAAACTGGACAATAAAAATTAAGAGAAATGAAGGGATGGAAACAGAAGTTGATAGTCCTTCAAATAAGATATATGATTTGTGTCCAAAAATCAATACTAATAGCATCTCATCTATCACAAAATGATAAATTTTTATGATATACTTCCTTAACAGTATAATCATCCCATTATATTTACATAGATAAGTGTTGCAGAGAGTTAAACGTTCGCTTTGAGACTCGAATGGATTGGATTTGATTCGGTCGCGACTTTAATGGTGTTAATTGGTATGGAGTCTCATGCTAGAACGACAAGGCTGTCCAGTGAGCCCTTGTCTTCAGTGTTATATAAACAACATCAATCTGTGGTAAACACGAACCTGTAAATATATGGAAGCAACTGAATTTTGAAATGTGGGTGGATGTTCTATAATGTAGGAGTTTTCTTTGTTTTTAACCCTAGTGTGACATGTAGTAGTAAAATATCCTTATGATGGTAATTATCTATTCTGATGTACGTATATACATACATTATTAATTTCTGGTTCAACTATGGATAAATTGAAATCAAGTACATATAATGTACTTTAATTCTAGCAAATATATTGTATTTAATTAGCACCTAATGCGAATTTTAGATAAAGTAGGAATAATAATATTTCATGCTTTAAGAGAAAACACTAAAATGATCTGTGTTGTGTAGGTGAAGTAAGATTTTCGTAGATGGTTCTTGTTAATTAGGGCAGTACTAAATACCAAAATAACCTGAAAAGAAAACTTTATCCATCCTCTAACACAATGCAGAGTGTTTTAAGTTGTGACCAGAATTGAATCTTTGACCTTAAGGGTTCACAGTTAGAGTTTATCTATTCAACAGCTGAGTTTCGGCTTAATGATCTACAACTACAACACTAATCAGTCCGCAATTTATCGTGATTAATTTACATTTAAATTAATCATGATTACTTGCACCATAAGAATTTTTCGAAATACCGCCTGATAAAAGCACTTTACATAAGTGAAGGGTTGATTTATTTAAATAAGAAAATAAAAAGTCATTTTAATCCATATTACAATTAATAACAAGAAGTCTGATTGTATTCTAATTAATCATTGAGATTTTTTGTTCAAAGTAACAATCAAATTGTCGAGATAATGAAGAGTATGAAGAAACTCATTATCACATTGAATTCATGATTATAACACATAGAAACGTAATTAATTACTCTTGTGATTAATTGTACATTTTCTTAATTAATATTGTGATATTTTCATTCAGATTTGTGAGAAGTGAAAAATCTGTATATTTTATTTAATATGTTGGTAGGGTCGACCCAATAATGAAGAGAGTTAGGCGTTGGCCGTCAGTCTGTAGCCCCTAGTGCAGAATCTGGGGTGTGCACTGCTGAGGAGTTCCACACTTGTACGAAACAGCTGTCCACTGATACCTGGTTTTCAAAGATACCCTGCTAACATCAATCTGTGACATATCCATTAACAGAATAATTGTTTTTCATAAATCTACATAAGATGGAATTCAAAATACATTACATGAAGGTAATAGACTTTTATACAATTGAACTGAATGCTAACAAATAAGATAAGAGCATTTCCCGGTTACATTAGACGTGCATTTATACAAAAATTTACAATTGTTGTAAAGTATTCTCTAAGCTCAAAAAACATATGGCACCAGTTCATGAAGTCACTGACTGATAATCCGGGCCGTCTTAGCAGATACAGACTGCTTGGTTGGAGTTGAAGCAAACATTGTAATTATTGGCTGGATGCATTGGGTGATATGGCTCAGAATCAGTCACAATGACACAAGTGTATTCAACTTTTGTCCTACCTCAAATTGTTAGCTTAAAATAGTCTCTCCGCAAACTAACTCTTCTTCATTGTAGTATATTTTGTATGACTACACTTTTCTCTTACTGCCAATGAAGAATAGCACGAAATTACACTCAATAGATTAATAAAATTGATAATTATATCCATTTGAAAATATTAAAATTATCATGTTAAATGGCGTTCGCTTCTTTGTCTTTGAATACAAAGATTTGTATAGAATTTACCTATTTCGAAATGCAACCTAAATTTAATAGAACCTTCAAAATTGAAAATTCCAATAAATATATGTGATATGAGATTTCATAGCATAGCTAAATTCAATCATTGGATTTAAGTCACTTTAGTAGATATTAACTAGTACATATTATCTTGTATATTGGCAGCATTTCTACAACTGAAAAACATTTCAAACTCAACTGTCAGCCAATGTTAAAGTCAAAATTTTCAGCACAAATGTGAAGTCAGTCCTGCTATATGGAGCCGAAACTTGGATAACTACGAAAAGAATCATTCAAAAGACACAATTATTTATAAACAATTCCCTGCGTAAGATACTTTAGATCCGTTGGGCAGATACCATCAACAACAACTTTCTGTGTCAGTAAACAAATCAACTTTCTTCTGAGGAAGAAATTAGGAAAAAACGCTGGGGGGGGTGGATAGGGAACATATTGAGGTAATC